>JAUMHE010000043.1:15199190-15229440 GCA_032359235.1 Enteromius mattozi | reverse complement strand
ATATATATATATATATATATATATATATGTATAGTTTAATTTGCATTAACTGCGTCTGCCGTCTGCTCATTTTAAATTCTGAATCCCTTAAAAAAATGCGAGCACAAGCCTTTTATGTTTTCTTTGCATGTTCTTTGCACTGATTGCTTTCCTCTCTCAAAGGACCCAATTTTGCTTGGACAATAGCCAACCTAGAATACTGATTAAAACAATACATAATCATGCTACAATCAAAAATTACAAAAAACTTATTTTGGCCAAATATTCATTTGTGTTATTTAACTAAATACAGTAAATAGACTATAAATCGGTGTACATTGAGAAAATGGAAAGTGTAATAACTTTGTGGAGCTGGGAACAAAAGCCATCAACAGAAACAAGTTGTGACTTAAGAGGTAGTTTGATCTAGTCATAAGGAGGTTGATGATCCACCTGAAGAGACTCATGGCATTTTGTCTTTCTGCAGTGACTCTGCTGGACTCGAGAACTGTGCAAGGAGAATTGAAATGGGTTGCGAGTCCGACGGAAGGAGGGGTGAGTCTACAGAGAACAGACAATGTTGCTTGTACTTTTATATTTGTGTGGATATTGTCTTGGAAATCATATTTGCACATGAAAAAGCAGACTAGAGAAATAAAATAACCTTTTTTTGGGCACAGCAGAATTGCTGTTCCACACTGCATATGAGAAGGTACAGGATAGCTAAGGCCTCATGTTGTGCCAAAACCCCACTAAAAAAATGATGGAAAACAGCTTAAGAGGCATCAAACTATGCAAGCAGTATTTTCTGCATTAGTGCATAGATGAAGCACAAAAGACTAATGAAACCTATACAAACATTCATAATTATAATTCCTGACAGATGAAATGGTTTTGTTCTTATAATTTGATGTTTCATACAGACTGAGAAACGACTTGAGTTTAAGTGCTTGTGCTTAATTCATTTAGAAATTTTATGCTTCATGTTTCTTTCTGTACATCATTTATGGGTTGGCGTCTTAAAATTCGAGAATTTTCTAGTGCTTCTACTGTACTGTACTTTGCATATACAACAATGATGAAGCTTGTCACAGTTAGGCTGTGTACAGTATTAAGGCTATGTGCTAATGTTTAAGAATTGACGTGTTAAGTTATATATCTTTTCCTTTTAAAGATATAAAGAGATTTTTATTTTCCTCTGGAAAGGACAGTGCTATTTAGCCCAAGTTAATTACACACACATTATGCGATTCATATAAAATGGTTTTGTTTAACTTTTTGGCCACACTTGACACTAATATTCATACTTGATTATAATTATTATAAAGCAATTAAATGTGTAATTAGCTTAAGCACTTGTATTTAGTCAGTATTATTGCTAGTGGTACTGTGATTAATTATATTATGTAGTAGGTGTAAAATGGGTGTTCTAACCAACATTTAAAATAGCATACATCAATATATATCGTTTACCAAAATGTTATGCAGTTGTTTTTTCAAATGTTTCATTTGAAATGTCTAAATCAATCGGTTTGATCATATGTGAAGTTATTTATAAGCAATTTGATTGATTACGCCACAATTAGGCTTCCTTGTTGTCTCTGCACCACTTTGGTTGGTTTCAGCTTTAATGGTGAACTTGGCATTTGAGGAAATGTGGTCCCTTTACCCTCTGCTGTTTTATCTCATCGACCTATTTGATTGACAGGGTCCCGACAGGGCCCCCTCCCTCACATAAACGGGCCGAATGTATGGCTTTATCGGTGTGACAGCTGGGATTTCTACACTTACGACTTACAAAGAGTAAAAAAGCGAGAAGAAAAGACAGCGTCATAGATCGTGACAGGCCTTTTCAAAACTCTCCTTCATTGCAAATGTCTCATTTGAAACTCTTACCAGCAGGAAGCGTCAAATTCTAGGCCCCATAGTTTTACAATGGCCTAATATGGGATTAATGGTGACCAGGAAGTCAGGGCGTTCTTGTAAATGTTGCTGGGTACTGCATTTGTTTGTCTTATGTGCTAGGGTGTTTTATTAGTGAAAACCATATTTTGGCCTTACTTTCAAGTTTTTTAAGCTAACATATTTCCCTCACTCACAGTGACCATACATTTTACACATTGCCACATAAACTACCTCCCAAAATGGCTGATTTTGAAACATTTAGAATGCTTAAATATTTCTTGCTATTCTGATGTACAGAAATCAATCTTAATAGCGCTTTGATATTATGCCAATAACAATGATCATTTAATGGCCAAAGAGTTTATTATGCTTGTCCAAAAGAGATTGTTCAAACAAAAATTAAAAATTTTACTCACCCTCATGTCCTTTCTAAACCTTTATGGCTTTTATTTTTCTGTCAAACACCAAAAGATAAATCCAACTGAAATATTCTTTGAAATATCTTGTTTTGTGTTCTGTAGAAGAAAGGCAATCACAAGGGTTTGCTACAACATGACAAGCTTTTCCTTTTTTGGGTGAACTGTCCCTTTAATTTTTGGAGCAGCACATGAACATAAGTGCACAGAATCTGGCAGATGTGTGATTAAATTCTCATTATCATATCGTAATCAATGAAATCATTGCATCATTGCAGCTGTTGGTCTGTGGAACATCTCCAGCACCGGGACTGGAATTGTGTGCACCTGCTGTGACAAAAGTCTCCCCAGTAGAATTTCTATAGGCCTACTTACCTCTCTGTCTTTCCCCCCATCTCTCTCACAGTGGGAAGAAGTAAGCATCATGGATGAGAAGAATACGCCAATCAGGACTTACCAGGTATGCAATGTAATGGAACCCAACCAGAACAACTGGCTCCGTACAGACTGGATCCCCCGTGGCGGAGCTCAGCGCGTCTACATCGAGATCAAATTCACTCTGCGTGACTGCAACAGCTTGCCAGGAGTCATGGGAACCTGCAAAGAGACCTTTAACCTCTACTACTACGAGTCCAACAATGACAAAGAGCGATACATTCGAGAGAACCAGTTCACCAAAATCGACACCATTGCGGCCGACGAGAGCTTCACGCAGGTGGACATAGGAGATCGCATCATGAAGCTGAACACGGAAGTGCGGGATGTGGGAATTTTGACACGGAAGGGCTTCTACCTGGCGTTCCAGGATGTGGGAGCCTGCATCGCTCTGGTATCCGTACGGATCTTCTATAAGAAATGCCCTCTCACCGTACGCAACCTGGCCCAGTTTCCAGACACCACTACCGGGGCGGACACCTCATCGCTAGTGGAGGTACGGGGATCTTGTGTGGACAATTCGGAGGAACGCGAGGTCCCTAAAATGTACTGCGGAGCAGATGGAGAATGGCTGGTGCCTATTGGAAACTGTTTGTGTAACCCTGGCTATGAGGAACATGGAGGAACATGCCAAGGTAAGAGCTCAGATAACTCCCTCGCTCCATTTTTTTTCCAACAGAGCGTTTCACCAGTCGAGATTTACGCACCTCCCACATGGAAGGTAAAAAAACACCCTGATCGCCCATCAGTGATACATTCTATAATTTAAGATGAGATCATTATAAGAGAAGCTGACCCGGATGAACTTCTTCCCCCTCAGGGATGTGAGAGTTTACTCAGATGTAGACAGCTGGGTACTCTGCGGATCACTGTGGATTAAGCCAGTGTTGCTATTTGAGAGGTCTGGTTATGATTATGAATCGCCCTGTTTGATATCAAAACACCTCCCTGTGGATTTGTGCATGTGAAACGTTGGCGCTAATTATTTTGTTGGAGCAACAGCCATGTGGTTTATGAGCAGAATCCGCTTAATTAGATCATGGGCCAAGGCTCTCATACTTTTTTTTCACTCTCATTCTCCTTTGCTATCTCTCAAGAGCATGTGCGATGGTTTTCAATTCACATTAAAGGGAATAGACGTGATTGGCAAAACACTGAAAAAGCAGGAGAGATAAAAGAAGAAAAGGAGAGGATCAGATAGATTGCTTCTGTCACCAGAGGGCCGTTTCTCTTTCTCCATGCCGGCTTTGATTCCCAGTGTCCGTAGTCAGGCCATACGGCATGGAAAAAGCGGTGATATACTGTTTGGGGTAATGCTGAGGTCAATGCAGGCAAAAAGGAAGATCCAGAGGACATGTAGACAGTTTGAGCACGCCCTTTCTTTCTTTTCTGTCTGGTCCAGAAGAGGGTCATCACTTGAGCAGGGTGATAAACGGCCGACTGGCCAGTCTAACAGCCTTTATTTATGAGCGCTATCTCAGCGGGCTAATTGCATGACAAATACGGGCTGTAATTTAGGGCTCCTGCGGGCTCAAGGGGGGCAGTCGGCATTCACCGCGGGCGATCTCTCTCAGTGGATGTGCTTGTGTGGGTGGTTGAAGGGGGTACACTGGGAAAGGCCATTCTCAGAGATCTGGCCGTTTTTCTTGGCCACTCTTTTATTAGCAGAGCTTGCTGGCAGCAGCCAGGTTCCCCACTCGCTCCTTAGCTTTCCTTCTCTCTCCCTCTGCTCTCTTTTGCCGTTCAGATATGTTGAAATGAAGGAAAGAGGCTGTAATTTACAGGGAGCAGAACGGCGTTTCCACACAGACATTTGGTGGAACGTTTTACTTAAATCACTTCAGGGCTTGCGATGATGATTTCATTACTCTGAGATATTTGGAAGAGGGCGTTTTTTTAATATTTCTGTTGTTTGGCATCGGCAAGGGTTTTCAGGTTTCATTTTCCATCTCACACATCAATTATACAAAAAAACCTTCAAGTCCCAAAAGCTGGTATGTAGAGGATAATTTGTTTAATTTTTGGGTACTTGTCGGCGCAGGAATGAAATATAAGGATAGCCTCCTGGCCAAGGGTTTCGGGTTAGTTGAACAAAACCATCACTCATTGCTCTTTAAGGCCAGTTTTACATTTATTGATCTTGCATGTCTGTTTAGAATGTAATAAAAAAATTATAGAAAATGCATTGCTAAATATACTGACCAGCAAAAAAAAAAACATATATATATATATATATTTTTTTTTTGGTACCAATATGAAAATGGACCAGTAAAAAATTAATTGCAATTCATATTTTATGTTTCACAAGTATTTTGTGGCCAAATTCCAAATTTCAGTAAATCCTTAGACCATCTTCTTTATATACTTATTGAAGCTTGAGAACTGTCATCAATAGCTGATTAAGCCATCACATGCTGTCTTCAGCAGGGCAACAGGCAGTTGTTTCCTCATTGAAGCGGGTTCAAAAGGTGGCTTTCTCTCCCAGCATGCAGATGCAAGTCACTGTCAGTTTAATAAGTCTGTGTGTGCAGCCCAGGCCAGGGGAGGGATGCAGAGGTTCACCTTCAATGTGAGGGTGTAGGAGAGGGCGAGACATTTCTCAATAGGGCGTCCCGAGGACCTTGTGAAAAAAGCCCATTGAAGATAAGGGATACAAGCCCCCATACCCCAGAAGGCCTCAATGGGAACCTCTACCCAATTGTTGGGATGTCGTGATCGGGGATGGGGGTGAGAGGGGAGGAACACTAGACAGGGTCAGGGGTGACCTCTGGCTTTATCCTCCTCTCCTCCCCGAGAGACGGGGGTCATGGCCGAGATTTATTAAGACGTCAAAATTTTGACAGCTGCAGCCTAGACGGACAGGTCCAAGAACAGAAGAGCGAGAGAAGGCCACAAAACAGCCGCCGTTCGGTTGGTGAATGGAGCGGAGACTTGGCCAGAGGATTTGGTGTCTTTTCTTCTTTATAAGAGTTTGTTGTTTTCTCACTGCTCATCTGCTGTGTTGAGTAGGAGGTGAGGACAGAGAGGAAATCTCCGCTTGTTAGTGGGCGTCCGGCGAGCTGGAGACGTGTAAAAGCCCGCTGAGGTGCTAGGCTGTAATGGAGAATGACATCCCACTCTCAGTGTTTCACTACACTGTAGACGTAGTTTAGTGAAACAGGAGAAAAATCCAACCAAACTCAAGTGAGTTTTTAGCTCTTTGGACTAATACACCCTAAAAAAAAGTACTATTGTATTACTGCACAAAACATATCCTTATGATAGATAGTATCTTGTAAACATAGTAGTATCTTGGTACTACATGTCAAAATGTCATAAAAACATGGTACCACCATGGTAATTTTGTAATAATTAGATGGTATTTTACATGTACATGTACCATAGTAGTATAATCATAGTAAATAAATGTCTGCACCATAGTATATGTCAAAGCCGCTGCACCACAGTAGTACCACCACAGCAACGAGTGGTAAAAGTGGGAAATGTCAAAAAAAACATGGCAATAGCTTGTCTAATAAATTATGGCACTATGATGATACTTTTTGGTAAGTGATACCATGGTGTTTTTGATGTGCCATGCAATACAAATGCGATAATGTATATCAAATTACCATCTGATACATCATTCAACCACGGTGCTACCACATTATTTTTTAATGGGTGCTAATGTAAAACAGCTCACGCATATTTAAGTAATTAGAAAGGATAAAGGGTTTGAAAACTAGAGCATGATGGGAAGGTGTGATAATATGAAACACTGCTCTTTGAATCAGAACAGACAGCGGCTTGTGTAACTGGAAGGAAAAACGATGCTTGACAAGACATTATTTATGTATGTACACTGAGATAGACTCTCAAGAGAAGGGCGTTTGCATCGACTTTACCGAGCAAAAGTACATTTTAGCTTTAATCACACATTAAGCAAATTGGTGTACTTGAGGAGAGCTATTGATCTGGCTCTCATGTGTTATTGTTGAGGTACAGCTTTTTTCGCGGTGTAAACTTTGTACCTTAGCACCTGTATGCGGTTGTTTGTGTGCCTAATTGGAAAAAGCTTGCATGTGTATCTCATTGCTGTCATAATTATGAGCAGGTGTATGAGACTCATCATCCTCAGCTGTGAGTCGTTTTTGCTCTTTTCTTTGTTAAACAATAGTCGCCGCCTGCCAAAATGCTCCCACCTATGAATATTCATCACTTCCTTTTTCCTTTTGATGGCAAGCACATATGTTGATTCCTGTCACGATCCTCCTCAGTTCTCCCCTATGAGCCCCTCCATCGTCCCCTGAATGGACTGTCAGCTGTCCCGGGAAAGAGAGATAGAGAGAGAGATGGAGAGAGGTGCCCTTTGATATCAAACAAATACGTTATTTGCATATTTCGTCCGTGAAATGCAAAGCCAGCAAACTTGTCTCTCGAAGACAATGGGCGGCTCGTCCTTTCAGCAAGAGCGAGTGAAGGTTGGGTCCATCCTCTTCGCTCTGTGATCATGGCAGCGTGCTGTATACGTTTGAAATCATTTGGATAATATGATTCGCGTGATTAAATCCAAATCTTTTGAATTGGCCGAGTCTGACGTTCGCGTTTCGCATGCAGAGTTCAGACGCTCCGGTCTATCTGCGTCGCTCTCTTGCTGTCTGTATGTGTGCAATTGCTTGCTCATGTGTGTGTTGTTCTCCTTGACCTCTTCCTGTCTATCATCATCCGGTGCTCCCATACGGAAGCCCCCTTGACAGCTCGCAGCCCTTCAGTTGTCATGTTGTGATGGATGCACAGGGGGCGGAAAACGGCCTGAAGGACAGAACTGGTGGGAAGGGTGAGAGATAGAGGTGACTGTCCCTCTCTAACAGACTGTTAGCATTCATGCTAATAAAGTTAAGGTCAAATATGAGACCCTTTTTAGCGTTCGTTCAAAGGTCATTGACATTACAGCATTCAAAGTACCACGTTTTTGTCTTCTGATGTAAGCTGCACCTTTGAAACGTAATTTCTGTGTTCTTATATTTTAAGCTTAATTTTGATATTTTAATGTAACAGATAAATTCACAACATTTCAGCAGAGATTGTTGTGACTGTTTTACTAATGCAGATTAGCACCCATGCTAATGTTATTTTAAGACTGAGATGAGGAGACAAATTTTGATTATGAAGGATAATTTGATATTACCATTATACGCTATCGAAGTACCTTGTAAATAAGGGTGACCAGATGCTGTTTTCTAGAAACATGTCCTTAGAAATGTCCACTTCAAGTGGTGTTTGACTACACAAATCATTTAGAACAACAGTATACATCAAAATTCCATAGTATTCTAATAACATCATTGTACAATTCTGTGAGGTAACATTTCTGGATATTTTCGCTTAATCTCGATATTTTGTCATTGATAAATTTACAGACTGCCGAAACTACACGTTAATGGGAACTAGCCAAACTGTTTGTTCATAGGCTGTTGTTTGTGCTTTCCAGGAATTTGGCTGTCTCCACTTTGTTCAAATTGGTCAGTAACATGGTATATAACAACCATCAATGTCTGAAATACCCAAAATAAGTGGAAACTATCCAGTGGCCTTGATAAATTCACAGCATTTCCCAAGAAAGTCTGTTGAAACTACACACTAAGCATTTTTTGCTAATGCGAACTAGCCCCCGTTCCCTTTTGAGAAATTCTGATAGCGCTAGTCTCATCTCTCTGGTGTTTAATTATATTTTAATTACGCCGTCTGGCGCACATTCATTACTGGCGGTCTGGATCCGTTAGATCAGATGAGCTGAGCACAGATCTCCTTTAGCATCACCGGTACAGCGGTGTGGACAGCACTGTCTCAGCGTCCGCATGCCAGGGTAAATATCTTTTCGAGTGGATGAGCCTTATTGACTCACTGCTCGAGGGTCTGTCCTCCCATTCTCCCTGATTAACTCAGCATCCATTTAGACACTGCTCTCCACACATGCTTCATGCCAAAGGGTTTGTGTTCATTTGACAAGATGTCCATCAACAGCGGACATGAGCGCCCAACCCAGCTACTTTATGCAATCCTCCCCATCAGTTAGTGCCTGGCTCCTTTCTTTTCCCGCTCCATACATGAAGCCCTTAAGTTGGCTTCCACCCAGAAAGGGTCATAGGTCGACCTGAGCCTGTGTCGGAGGCAGGAAGGCCCAAGCCATCATTTTCTTCTGAAAGAGTCGTTGAAGCTGCTGACCTGTTTTATACAAGAGGGGCACGGTTAACTTTACAGTCAGTGCGGCTGCTGCGTGTCTTTGTCTTCGGGTTTGATTAGGACGCTGCCAAAGTTTCTCTGTACAAATGCACCAGATGGAGCCCATGAATGCAGTTGTTCTTTTCTACTAATGAAGTGTTTATGAAGGCCTAATATGAATGGTTTGATTCATGATGATTGATGTCACAAATTAATCTTCTTGCAAGCAACTCGAAGTAAATGACAAACCTTTTCTCCACACTGTGAATGACAAGAACTGAAGTGACTCAGTGTTTTCTCACTTAGGTAAATATGCAAACGTGAATGAAAGAAATGTTATTCATAGATGCGCACAAAAGCACTTTTTGAACTCTCCATTGCACAAACATGCATACTCGGCAGCATACTCAGGGATTCCTGACTGAAGTGCTCTTCGCAAAACTCTCTCTCGGCACTTCTAGATAGGACGTCAGTTAACAGATGTCAATTAGCTGAGTGTGTCTACGAGAACGGGAGCTGGAGAAAGGACAGACTTAGTAATGGGATTATTTTGGAGGTCGGCAGACCTGTTTCCACAATGCAAGGCAACACTAGTGATTAGCCCAGAGGGGTCAGAGCGGCGACTTCACAATGCACATTAATACTGGTAATTATTTGGAGGGGTTGAAGCATGGCTGAATCTAATGCACACCATTAGACTTGAGAGTTTATTCCATTCCTGGGGTTTTCGTTAGAGTGGATTGGTCTCTCTCAGACCAGCTGCTGTGGAAAAAGCCACTTGGTCTGTTACTGAACGCAATTAGTTTTGACTTTATGTCTTTGTTAGCGCTGAGGCAAAGACACGGGAACGCAGGAGGGAAAGATGAAGAGCATTTGCTGAAGCACTTCTGTAGAAGTAAATCTCACCAAGGAATTTCGAAACATAGGAATGGAAGCCTTATATAGAAGCACTGAAATGTAGCTACATGTTGTTGCTTAGAAGTTTTTCTCACTAAACTGTAACTGTGAAATCACAGTAATTCAGTGTCCTAGAGGAGAAAAAGCTTAGATACATTTTTTAGCTTGACAGTAGCTCAATTGATTTCAAAACAGTGCAGCTTTTTTGTGACAAATTTTCATTAACTTTTTAAACAAGTAGCAGTTTAGCTTGACAACGTGTTGCACTGCTGTCACACTAAATCACAAACTGAAGCAATTTTCAAACACGCTAACAAAAAATGTTCGTTAATTAATGAAAAAACTCACAGCGTGGCAATTTCCTTCTGTTTTGTATCAAAATAATGCAAAAAGTAATTTTTTAAGCTTAATTAATTTATTTCTGAATATTTATAGGTGTGATAATTTCCTTTTTAAATCATCTAAATGGGATTATCTTTCATTATTGTTATTTTGCTTAGATTTTGACTATAATTCTAAAGTATTTTTAAAATATATTTAAGGATATTCTATAATAGCTTCAGTGTATTTATCTACGTTTTTGTTAGTAGCTTGTTGTGTAGCAAACTTCTTTTCTCTCTCTTTTTAAGGGTAGCTTGACTGTAATTTTACCTCTTAAATCATGAGTAACTTGCACCTTGGGAAGATAAAGTTTCAGATGGCTTCCTCAACATTGCACAGTAATAATACCAATGTCCTGTCATGTTCTGAGCAGGTGATACGAGATGAAAACTGTGTATTTTTCCAAGTGTTCACTAGAAAGAAGACTGTAATCTGAGAAGTTATTTTTTCATGCAGATAAAGTGACCTTCCATTTATACATCATACAACATTAAACACCCACTACAAAGAAGATTAATAAAACACAATGTTTAAACCGATCAGCTAGGAAGGAACCAAACTCATGCATTTTATAATTAGCACGCACACACTCCTCTTGGCGTGTGAACGACCTTTAACAGGATTACAATGTTGTGGGCCTCCTCTAACACACGTGGCTTACTTAAATAAGCTGAGTATGTTACTCTCAACAGACTCCCAGTACATTTATGTGTGTGTACACACAGACTTTACCAATCTAACCACACATGCATTTCTCTCATCTATATTTGAACTCCTCGACCTCTAAAAACTAACACACGTGACTGAAAACAAGGCAGGAACTTGAAAAAGAGACTGTTGCGAAGTGTAATTCACTCATCGTTGCTGTGGTGTTGACACATTTACCCTTTAATATCCTCTCCTGGACATTAATCCGAGAACCCAGAAACGTTTTGTGCTCGCTCACCACCTCATCCGCACACACCTCTGCTCGGAGGCACGAGCTTGTGGCTGCACACTCACAGTAACCACAACCCATAACCCTTCGCATGTGCATTCAGTATGTCTGAGGAATTCTTGCGCTGTGTCGAATTTTGGCTCACTTGTGAGGGAAAAAAAAAATCTAGTCTTTATTTTGCTTATTTTCACTGTAAGTTGTTACTGCTTTCTTTGGCTCTGATTTGATGCATGTAATCAAACAGTTAGATTTTATCCATTCCGTTTGAGATTTAAAGAGTCTGCCTGTTTCTCCACTGCAATGTTCTCCATGTCATGAGCTGTTCTTGGTAGTTTTTTTAAGGCACAGATTGCTCGCTAAGCAAGAGCGGCCATTCAACGGGCAGCACAGTGCATTCTCCCTGTCTTTGTGTGGCAGCCTCCCTTTGAAGGCCCTTGGCTAAGAGGAGGTGGGGGACTGAAGCCGACAGCGAGAACATTAGCATGTCAAAAGCTCCTAGAATCAATAAGGGCCTTTTTCTATCCCTCTTTTTCCCTCTCATTTTCTATCTCTCTCTTTCTCCTGCTATATCTCTACCCAGAGGCCACGACCCTTTCTGGCATCAACCAGCACCGTACAGACCTTCACTTCATTTGTTCATGCTCACTAAATTTAGCATAGGTGCTGTCTGGAAAACTGATGCTAGAACTCACAAATTCAGATTTTTAGTAGAGAAAGTGATCAGGAAGAGACAGTTGAATTTGATCTGAAGCAAAACTCAAATTTGCATTTTCCACATGAGCACCACAATTAAACCGTAGTTTCTGTTTTAAAACGTACATTTCTTAAGGGGGTTTGTCTTGGAGAATTTCTTTATGTCTTCACCATGAGCTGTCAAAGCATGTCCCGCCGCTACTGGCTGAGACCCAGTTGAGAGTAGCCCTTTACAGTCTCTGCAGTCTGGCCGCTGAACAAAACAAGTGGACGGGACACAACCTGTTCTCGGCAGCATCAGCTCTTCAAGAGAGCACCACTTAGCCAGGGTTCACGCCGAATGCATCGCCCCGACCCCTTCTGCAGAATTTAATATAACAGACCAGAGAGAGCCCATTGCCAAGTCTGCTTGAAGCGAGTGCTATTTGCTAATGATTGTAAGAGTAATCCTGCCTGTGAGATGTGTTGAAAGAGACAGACAGGGCTGAAGGGGGTGGTTTATGGAGTGCCAGAAAAGCAATTGCAGGCCAGAGCATTTGCAGTGAGGGGAAAAATGTTGGCTTTGCAATGAGGGGACAATGATTCTGCGCCCTCCAAAGCGAAGCAATTATGACCACGAGTGAGTAGTGGAAAAAGACACAAACAGAGAAAAAAGTGAAAAAAAGAACAAGAGCTTGAAAAAGTGAGAGTGAGAGAAACCTGAATAAAGTCAAGGAGAATGTGGAGAAGTGAGGAGAAAATCATTTTTGGACCTGGGATGTAAAATTGATACTGCTATGGTTTTTGAGGTTTTACCTTAGTAGTACCATATTTTTGGAAGTATCTTGATATGCTATGCTCAAAAAAAAAAAAAGTACTGTACTACTGCCGTAATACCAAATGCCACAAATTATCATGTAAATTCCATATCAGTACCATAGCATTTTATAAAGTACCATAGTATTACCATCTGATAGCATCGTTGTAAAATAGCTCCACCATAGTATTTTTTTTATAATTTTTTTTTGTGAGGGTTGGAGTACAATGCAAACAGTGTTACTGTTGTTAACTAAATGGGTTTGTAGTCATAGCTTATTGGGTTTCTGACTATATTCATAGTCTTTTGAGGATGTCGGATACAGTAGCTTTGTCTGAAGAAAATTCCTCAATTGCTTAATTGCTTAAATTGTGGTCTATACGTCATTTTACTACATAACGTTCGTAGATATCTAATCCTAGCGACATAAGGATGACTAATGACTGAATTTGCGTCTGTCAGATGAATCTAGCCTTCGCATACACACACATTGCAAGGCAGCTCCTCCTTGTTTGCTATGCAGGAATTGTTAGGAATGTGAGACGTTTGGCCCCCTGCCTCTCTCAGCTGCCCGTTCTCCTCAAAGGACAGTAGACAAGACAATGAGCTGTATTTCATAGAGACTTCACCTCTACATCCCTGCTGCTGCACTGTCCCTACCCCCACCGCGGACTGAGTGGAGAAAAGAGTGTTTTCTTGTCACCTGCCTGAGCCAACCCTTCATAAAAGAACTTCCTGAAATGTGTGTGTAGGTGGAGTTCCTGTCTATCAGATCCGAACCACTGGCTGGGATCTTGATATGATTCAGAAAGACCTACCCTGGAGTTGTTGTCTGTGCTGCTTTGCCCCCTTCTGCCTTTCCTTCAAAGCTTTACGCAGCTCTCTATATAAAATCCAGAGACACACACACACTTCTGTACAGCAGATGGCCACGTAATAATTTACCTCAGAGCGGAGCTCTCGCACTTAAAGGTTAACACACGTCCTTTGTGTACGTTACGCCTCTAGCTGTACCTCCATACCTTACTTCGGTAAGACCTTGGGACTGCCTTTAGAAAAGTTAGAGGAAACTTTTGACAGGTTTGTGGGGATCAGAGAGCGAGAGAGGGCAAGGGAAGGGTACGTCGAAGCAGAGACAGACAGAAGAGCGATAAATAAAACCTAGGCGAATATATGGAGATTAAAGCCAGTAAGCTTTGACGCAGCTTGGCCCCTCGCTGACAAACGAGCTTCTCAGGGGTTAGAGCCACATCAATCACGGCATCATCTCACACACACACGCTGCGGCTATGAGGAATGTTTGCATGCATCGAGTGGATCAAGGTATATCAGTCACTGCAGATGTAATTAATAAGCAGAAGAAGGCGGGAACCGATCAATGAGGGAATTGGTGTGTTCGTGCTGGAGGGCAGAGATGATAATCGTCTTTCTTTTTCTTGTTCTGTTTTACGCTGTACTTCCTTTCAGCTCATTCAGGCATAGCATCAGATAAGAGTGAAAGCAGTGTTTGAAAAGACTTGGGGAATTTTGTGGAAGTAATGTATATACACAGCATATGAGAAGGACAGTTCTTGAAATATGAATATGTAAATAAAAATACATTCTGTAGAATATAATATAGATAATATTTAAGAATTAACAGTCTATATTCTGTTAGTAGAGTAGTGCTGTCAAACCGGTCCCAATTAATCGCATCCAACATAAAGGTTTTTGTTTACATGATATACGTGTGTGTACTGTGTGTATCTTGGATGCAATTAGTGGCACTAGTTAAGAGTAAAATAATAAGCCTGTGAAGTGCAAAGAACTGCATAAAAGGCTGTAAACTACATGAATGTCATGAAAAGTCCCTGATATTCTGACACCTGAACCTGGTAACTTGTGAAATAATGTGAGTGTGAGTGAGTGCGTGTATGTGTGTGTGTTGAGGTGGATTAGCCGCTGTTGATCCTCCTGAGCAGCGGCTTCAGAGATAAGCTAACATCATAAAAGTGTCATAAATATGTTAGCCATTAGCTCACGCAAACCCACAGGTCTTGACTTCACTTTCACTGCCTTCGGCAAGTGAGTCTGTGTGGGTATGTGGGTGGATGTGTGTGTGTCTGATCAAAAGAGATTTTCTTTTTTCTTCTTCTTCCGAGAGGCAGCCAGATTGTCCAATATGCTCAAATTCTAATCATTTTCACATTTTCTAATTTGTGAAATTGTTTATGAGCAGCACTAGCTGGATTTTAAGAAAATATTTTAATAAAAAATGCTGGATATAAACAACAAATGTATTGTACCAAAATGTGCACGTTTACTGAATACATTCCTAGTTGCCGATTTTTTGGAAATGTATTCACAATTTTTCATTTATTTATTTATTTATTTTTTGCATTAATTAATAACAGCAAGGATGTGATGGAGAAAAATGAACAGAAACCGAGAGAGATATAGATGGAAAGCGTCTCACTTCACTTGTGTGTGTGAGGAGAGAAATATAACCTGGCAGAGTTAAGTCAGTGTTAAATTTCCAAGAGGACACACACACTCTGAAGACCACCCAGTGCTGAAGCTTCATTCCCTCTCATTTTCCTGTCCCCCATTGCTTCGTTCTTTTCTTTCCACTTCTCCTCACGTATTTATTTTTCCTGCAGTTTTACTTCTTTGTCCACTATTTATTTATTTGCAGTCATCTGAATAGAAACCACCGATGTTGACGCAAGTATCATCAGACCTCTTTACGTGTCTAACCGAACGTCCTCAGATTACATGCATCTAATTGAAGTCCTTTTATCCGGCCTGGAACATCTTTCAATGCTCATAAACCGCCACACATACCTTGTAGAATTCCATAATTCATTCTCTTCCCAACACAATGCCCCGATCCGCTTTTGTCCTCAACTCCACCCTGCGTTTTGTCTTTCTATGCAGGACAACAGGTGACTGTTTTAAGGTCTAAAGCCCACAGAAAGCATTCAGAGCTCAGTCTGAGATGGTGTCTTCATTGAGATAGACATTGTCCTCACGATGGACGGTAGGACGAGATCGCTGACCCTGAATATTGGGGCATGGGCTGGTAATTACGACCCTATTATGTCACAGGCGGTAAGCTCATCTCTTCAATCGTCCACCAGAGTGGACAATGAGACCGTGATTGTCCTGCTATTGTCCAGCCCAGTGGTCATAGGCTTCATGGAGAGAGAGTGGAAAGGTCAGATCTGTGGGAGGGATGAGAGCTGTGTGTGGAATTGAAACCAGGAGCTGTTAGGGGTCTCATGAGGGACCTAGGATGGAGGACTTAGGAAGGGAGGGGACAGCTGGTCGTGGGGTCTGGGACTGAGAAAACACTCGGGCTCTTAAGCAGGTGGAGGGTGTTAGATATCCTAAGTGCTTGAGAAAAGTGCTCCAAGTCAACGAGTGCATTCGGTTATAAACAAGACCAAAACTCCTGCACTCTTGATCTCTCGAACACACCTCCAGTTTCCAACCGTGATTTTAAGCTTCCCAAGAATCCTCTTCAATTAACTCTGTCCTCCAGCCGGCATTAAGATGAACCAAAGCTGATCAGATGAAACCTCCAGCTCTAATTCCCATCATTCCCTTCCAACGCATGGCAACAAAGCACACCGTCCAGTGTAGGTCGCGACCCTGCACTGCATCTCTTCTCCCTGAGCTCTTTTTATCTTTCCATCCCTCACCCCCTACTGTTGTTTTATGGATCTTGTTTAGAAGATGACAAAACTGTGTTAATCTCCTCTCACAAGATGTACGTTAACTCGCTCCTCTGATCAAGTGTGCTATTGCGGCTGATTGCGAGTGATTGGCCCCTGGGCAGACTGTGATGGAGGGAGAGATGAAATGGAGAAATGGAGGAAAGTGGAAGGTGGTGATTCCCGAGGGCAAACGCTAATCTGCCCCAGGGTTCCTGACACTTATGTGAGATTAAAAGAATTGACCAGCAATGAGAGAAAATAAGAGAGAATGCGGAGTGATGAGGCACAATTGTTTGAAGTACCAATGTTGTAGAAAATTAGTTTCTCAAAGTAATCCATTACGATATTTTGTTACATCATTAAAAATGTAACTAATTGTGTTACTTTTTTTATATATTTTGATATAAAATATTTTTTATAGAGATAATTTTTCTGTCTTTTTGTGGAGTGAAAATGTGTGAAGCAAAAATATATTTGTCCCCATGTTTGATTTTCATCCAAGAGGCAAGTCTGTGACATTTGAATCTTCTGTTGGTCTAATGTCCTTTTGCTTTGCAAACTTGCAGGTCAGAGTTCACCAAATCCAAACTTTTGTAGGCAAGGAAAAACAAATATTCTTCACATTTGTTCACATTCATATGAATGTAAGTGAATGGCACACAAAGCCCAGTGTGACCGCCCTTTAAGGGCCGTCCTCTCGACACACGAAAGCTTGTTTGTCCTATTTGTCATATAAAAGCCTTGTGTTTCTTTCCCATAATGCCTTGCTAAGAGCATGTATGATTATCGCTAAGAGCTTTATTATGATTTGTGATATTCCTCATGGAGCGTTTGTATTGATAGGACCTTTTAGGGAAACACATCTGTAAACTATCTACAGATCAATAAACTCTTAGATAAATGTCATAAGTAGCGGCTTTATTCATGTTCAAATGCTATCTGTACTTGTGTGGGTATCGATGGCTTTGTAGAGAAAAAGTCAATAAAAGACCTCAAAGCATTCCTTTGTCTCTGTCACCGTAAATAGGAAATTATGCTGTGTGTATGTGTGTGGCATATTAGAAGCAGCAACAGAAAAAAAGAAGGAAGTAGAAAGACAAACAAACAAAGGAAAAGAAAAGAATAAAGCTGGAGGGAGGACAAAAATGGGCGAGAAATAAAAGAAAGCAGACAAACTTGAAAAGAGAGTGAAAGAGAAAACAGAGCTAGAGAACAAATGCTGAGAAAGGGCTGGGCTTGGGTGTTGAGATTAATGACAGTGCATTCCTCTAGTATCACTTCCTCTCTTCATTAGCGTGTCATAAAGCCGTGCACTGCTGTCTGTCATTCAGACATTCCACACCACTCCCTTACAGAGTGTTTCACAGGCCTGACATAAACATTCACACACTGAGTGTCGCTATGATAGCTGAAGGTGAAAGACTAAGAGTTCTATCTCAAAACGATGAGCTACTGTAGCAGTATATGTTAAATAGTTCATGATCATTAACGGCTCGATTTTCTCTCACTTTCTTTCTCTTCGCAGCCTGTAAGATCGGTTACTACAGAGCGCTGGCTACAGACGACAGCTGTTCTAAGTGTCCCCTGCACAGTTACTCCATTAGGGAGGGATCCACTTCCTGTGCCTGTGACAAAGGCTTCTTCAGGTCTGAGACAGACCCTGCTTCTATGCCATGCACACGTAAGTGTATTTAAACTTCACACACTTTGTCTGGGTTCACACTGAATCCATGGATGAATATACACTTTGTGCACCTCCGGTTTTTGGAGAATGTGTACAGCTTCGAGACCAACTTTGTAGTCCAAATTATATTGCGATTAAGAAGTTTGGGGTTTATATGATTTTTTTTATATAAATATATTTCTGAAAGAAGTCTCTTGTGCTCATCAAGGCTGCATTTATTTGATTGTTAAAAAACGCAGTACTATTTTGAAATATTATTTTTAATAAGTTTTGAGTTTTCTATTTTAATATATTTCAAATGTATTTACTCCAGTCTTTAGTATCACATGGCCTTCAGAGATCAGTGTAATATGGATGTTTGGTGCTCATAAAATATATCTAATCAACATTGAAAAGAGTTGTGCTTTAAAATGTTTTTGTGGAAAACATGATAGAACAGCATTTATTGAAAATAATTTTATTATTGATTTCTTTCAAACTTCAAACACAAGATGGTCTCTTCCTAAGTATGCCGTACTTGGTCAGAATAAGCTGTAATGTGCACCAGATTATGCTTGTAGTCAAAAGTTGGTTATGTGAGACTAAAAACACAGACGTAAACAAGCCACCCTGGACATGAGTAATCATTAGACCAGGTCAGGGATTTTGAACTGAGGAAGCACATATCACTCAGGAGCACCGCCTGGACGTGTATTAGACTGCAGCTGTTCACTTCACACACCAGTGGAGTTGTTTTCCTAAAGGCTACTTACTAAAGTTAAAAACAAAAAAAAATTGTGCTTGACAGTGACAAATTATTGGACGTTTAATTGCAGCGGATGTTATTTTGTGCCTTTTATTCCTGCGTTGCCTAATCAAAAACTTTGGTGACTGACCGAAAATGTGTGTGTAGCAGTAAGTTGGGAGGAGCCCTGTCATGATGCGTAAAGATAGATATGTGTGACAGACCCTGAGGTGAGTCATAGACTTGATAACAGTGTTCTGCTTGTTAAATAGAGACCTGCATTGAAGCGCCAGCAGTCGACGCGCCATAGCTTTAAGCCAAAACGACAGGGTTAATCGTAAAAAGTACACACACGTCAAGTCGTTCATGACACGCTCTTACTCACATACAAATCACTCAAGGTTTTGCGCACACACACACACACACTCAAGCCGGTGTGTTCAAAAAAGAATTACGTGATAAAATTATTAAAGATCTCTGGGAAAAGGGCAGAGAGTCACCCAGACCAGATGTGTTCACGGTGTCAGATTTAATAGGTTTTCCAGATCTGAATGATCAGGGGCGGCAGGAGGGGGGAAAAGGGCTCTTATGCACCTATCGGGCGACCGGACGTGCATTTTACGTATCAGATTGTCTTTCTCGTTTCTATCTCCTCTTTAATTGGAGCTCTCTTTCATATCGCCGTCTGTCGTTCACCCAGAAGCACCCGTCACATACTCAACAGCCAATTCGCTGAAGGCGCACACAAAAAAATGAGATAAAAAGGCGCTAGGTAGCAAGGGAGGGAAAAAAGGCAAAATGCGAGAAAGTAGGGAGACAGACAGAGAAGAGGCGCGAGAGAAACGACCCCATTACGCTTGCCGAGCTGAGCCTCTTTCTCTCACCTTATCGTATTAAAATGCAGCGAAGCCAGTCGACTTAATCAGCTCCTGTCAATCACGGAGCGTGTGGCACTGAGCCACCGTGGGAGCGTGCTCGGTTCACCCCACTCTGCCGGGTGGGTACAGCAGCCACATACTTAATACAGGTTAAACAGAATTTAAAGACCATTTACACTTAAAGCTCAGCCAGAAGGAATTCAATCTAATCCAGACCTAGGTCAGATATGTGTTTGAAGTGTTTAAATGATTTGGAGGATATGACGATATTTGAAAATGGCTTTTGCCATATGAGAGACCTCAAGGAGAGATAATGGGACACATCCTGTTTGAATGTTTGTCCTCTTCACTCACTTCTTTGTGTTTGATGTTGGATGTGTCATACACGAGACCACCCATAGGAATGAAAAATCTCTAATGAGATCTTTTATAAAGTGAAATGAGTAATTTTTAACAAAATATCAGCTAAATATGCAAAAAATAGTCTGTCATGCTTCTTGTTATTGCAAACTGGTATGTTATTATTTTAATTATCATAATAAAAACACTAGTTTGTGGCATTATTAGTTTTACTTTTAACTGAACTGTGTTATTCTTTTAGTTATTTACCTATTGCATCTAATGAATCGGAAGTCTCGCACAGTCACAGGAAATAATTTGTGGATATCTCTTGCTCCTCAGATTTTAGTATGATAATACAGACTCACAACAGCCTCACATAATCTGGAGTTTGAATAGAGATCTCAACAGTGTCTCAGGCTGTCAACATTTGAGTTTTCAGTCTGGTTTTCAACATTTTTCATTGAGTTTTCACAAAAGATCTGCTTTTTTTTATAGATAAATGTTTTTAATAATATAAAAAAATGCACGTTAACAATTCTATGATTTCTTTCTATGTTCATTTTTTAGAACAATTTTAGAACAAACATCTATATTCAAGTTCATACATTTATACAACATAACCAAGAACTCAATTAAGTCTCCTGAGCAATAAAAGAGCAAACTCTGAGCAATAAAATGTTCCTCTGGGCAAGCTTTGTGAGAAAGTCAACCTGGGATTCCTGATTTAGGGAACCATATTTATGATGAGAACGTCATTGCTATACCAGAAATGGCAACGAGGGCGACCAAATTAGCATTTATGAGATCCCTATCAGCAAGTTGCTCAATTATGGAGATGTAATCATTCTCTCTCTTTCTCTCACTCTCTCGGGTTGAGTGTATTTCCTTTTTGCGCAGCTAGTACTGTGTCGCCTGTGGTGCTGGTTTGTCATAAATGTAATTATCTTTAAATTCAGCAGTGCCTGGTTTACGAAAACACCACAGAGAAAAACAGCGCAAATGTACACAAATACACACAAGCACACAAACAGACTTGTATCCGTCACAGGCGTTAACATCATCTGCCTGCAGTGGCAATAAAAGGGTGTGTATGTTTGTGTGTGTGTGTGTGTATATGTATTTGTTTGCCATTGAAGATTTGCTTGCCAAGGGTGTATTTTGAGATCAATCTCTGCCACAGTCATAATCCTGTTTTGTTTGTTCCAAAACTTCCAGACATCACTGTGGCGGAAATGAAACATAAATCATGTGCATATTTTGTCATAGTGTCTCTAAACTGTGTTTCTTTTTCCAAAATTATCTTTTCATAGAGCCCCCATCTGCTCCTCAGCACCTTATTTCCAATGTGAATGAGACCTCTGTGAATCTGGAGTGGACTGTTCCAGCATCCTCTGGCGGCAGGCAGGACCTTGCTTACAACGTCATATGCAAGCGGTGCAGCTCTGACGGTCAGCGCTGTCAGCCCTGCGGCAACGGCATACATTTTTCACCTCAGCAGCTGGGCTTGCGCACCACCCGGGTATCCATAAATGACCTGCAGGCTCACACCAACTACACCTTTGAGATCTGGGCAGTCAATGGGGTCTCCAAGCAGAGTCCAGGACCTGAACAGGCGATGTCTGTGACGGTTACCACCAACCAAGCGGGTAAGTGTGTGGTTTATGTTCACAAATTATTGTTAAACATGATATTCTTTTTCTTATTATGATGTCATTAAATACCAGGCTGATGTTGTCATGTGATCTGGTCACAGGCTGATGTGTTGAATTTGTCACCACAGTCTGATACAGAACATAGTCATCAAGTCGGTAATCAGCTTCCCGTCTGTGAAAGTGCTCTGCCTTATATCACCACAGAGAAATTTCTAATTACTTCTTGTCTGTGTCTGTCAGAATGAATTTTTATGACATTAAACCGCACGTCGGGTCAAATTGCGCATATGTGCATTTGTTGGCTGCTCACATTTGTTTGCGCTGAGTGGACTATTAACTTTTACAAGGTGTTTAATTTCGGGTTCTTGAGAAAGCGTGAGACAGGAAGTGCCTTTTTGTCTGGCTTTTGGGATTTTGTGTGTAGGGCCCCTAAGAGTGGGGTCTTCCAAGAGTCTTTCTCACCATCATTGTCTTGGTGAACTCTGATAGTAATAGCCATCACACCTGTCTGTACACTCTTCAAACAGACCCTCACTCCTGACCATCTGTTCTTAGCTTTTATAACCCCGTATATTGGGACTCGGAGCAGACATTTCCCTATACCACTGAAGCACCTATTGGTGCTTGCTAAAGGCTCTATCAGTATTATTATTTTTGCCATTTCTAGCCACAACCAGAATGTCAGCTGCGCTAGTAACCACCTATTGTTGCTTGTGCAGCCAATTAGAAAACATTTGGAACTGCATAGCAGCAGGTTGTCTTGATTTTTGTGAGGGAGTGTAAAAAATCAACATAATATAAATATGAAACACTGATCTGTTTATAATTATAATTTTCATCTGCACTGTGGAATTGAGCCAGAATCGTTTCATGGTCTGGCTTCCCCTTTGGTAACTGTAGAGTGTCATTGATAAAACCCTAAAGATTACAGATAAGCAGCATGTGCTCCCTAGATGACTACATCAGTGGACCTTCTGTAGTAGCAAAGTGGAATTATGAGAGAAGGAAAAGAATCAGAAGCACTTGAGTGATCCTCACAGCGGATGATATAATGGGTACTTCACTTCGGTGATTTGACATTTTTCTGGGAGTAACGAAACTGTAATCATTGCATTTTTCAGATGCTAACCTGTGTAGCTTCCAGTGTTTAGTTATTTTTCAGGTTTTCTCAGTACGACAACAGAAATATCTCCAATATCATACCTCCTCATTGCTTTACGCACTAACATGTTTATGTTTCTTTGAAAAAGATGGGCGGTCGAGGTTCTCCTAGCAAATACTAATCTTTTTCTCCTTGTGTTTTTCTCCTCCTCCAGCTCCCTCTCCAGTTACCACCATCCAGGCCAAGGACATCACCAGACACGCTGTGTCTCTGGCATGGCAACAGCCTGAGAGACCTAACGGAGTCATTCTTGAGTACGAGGTCAAGTACTACGAGAAGGTGAGAAGATTCATGGGAAAGCGGTTTCCAAAATTTTGCCCTGATGAAATTATCCATGTAAAAAAAGACCAGCATAGATTCGTCACCAACATATGTTGTGTTTTAAATATGGGTGTGCAGCCCCATGAGGCTTCTTAACCAGCTTGGTGAACCTACTTCACCAAAAGGACCATGCTGGTTGGAAACATTAAATTTTGTATGTGTTCTTCATCCGGACAGCATGAGATAAGAGATATATTTTGAAAAAAATTGTTCAGGATTAGGCCTAGAGACATCACTTGTCAGGAGCTACAAATGGGAGAGATGCTTCTTTGAAACTGCAGATTAAGATGTAGCAATCAAGGTGAAGCCTTCACTTAAGTCCTTAACATGAGCTATATGATGTCAGGTACATCAGAAGGAAAGAGCTGCATTTTAGTTCATGGCCAGACCAGACTCACTCACATTCACAGCAGGAGTGTGGTGAACTGGCGGGTCAGAACAGCATGAGGTGGATGGACAGATCTGGGGTGAAGCATACAGGCCGTTGGGATACAGACAGGATAACAGCATTCTCCTCTCTCTGCTCCCGCTGTGTCTTCCTCTGGCTGACTGATTACAGATTGCAGCAGTGGTCAGATTCTTTTCCCTTACACTCTGAGGTTTTCCATTGCAAACGCACACTGACATACACACACACACACAAGACCAAGACATAAAAGTTCTTGTTTCGTGATCCAACAATTACAACCCAAACATTAGGGGACATCGGGAAAAAAAACAAACAATTAAACTTAGTTCCTTTGCTTGTCTTGGTTCAAACTTGACATCGTTTAAGTGGTTTGGATCTAGCGTTGAAACAAGGGAATTTTGAACAAGCAAATTCAGGTTACACCCAAGGGAGCGAGCGAAAACAAAGATGGCGACCTTGTTTTTGTACAACGAGGTTGTGGTTTTCCCTACAAAATCCTGGCTGTAGTTTCTGTGTCAGACATTAAACAAATCTCTCTTCCGTTTTGTTTTATCAGGGTTTGTGTCCAAATAAAACAATCCTAATGACCAATTCCACAAGTTGGTTCAACATTTCCTGTTCCTCTCATCCAATCAGGATCAAAACGAGCGTAGCTATCGCATAATGAAGACCTCGTCCCGAAGTGCCGAGATCAAAGGCCTGAGCCCGCTCACCTCGTACGTGTTTCATGTGCGTGCCCGCACCGCCGCTGGCTACGGAGACTTCAGCGCTCCCTTCGAGTTCATGACCAATTCAGGTAGGTTTCCATGTGCGTGTTTCTGAACCGACAATGGCAAGTCTTTGTTCCCACAATTAGAGGCTCGTGTTGAGTTTTAGGGTGGATCAGCCATTCATCCGGAAACTATTTCTCTAAAGTAACATAATTATAGCCTTTATGTATGTTTTTCTTTTCTTTACGATAGTTTCTTTGTTTGCTCACTACAAAGTCGCTGGTATTTTTAAAAGCACTTCTGTAATGAGTGGAATGTTTTGAAGCTTTGATACTAGGTAATTTCAGCAACTTAAAAAAGCTGAATTTGTTCCTCACTGATGAAACAAGGCTCTTCTATACAAATTCAAAATGGCTGACAAGTTTAATCTGACACTTTAAATGAGAATTACGCATTTGAGATTAACTTTAATGTTGCTTTTCCTTTCAGTTCCCTCTCCTATCATCGGAGATGGCGCTAACTCCACCGTGCTGTTGGTGTCTGTGATCGGCAGTGTGATTCTGTTGCTCATCTTCATCGGAGTCTTCATCATCAGCCGCAGGTAAGCCACCAGGCCCAACTGGGTGTCAGTCGTCTCACAGATACTGTCTGAATCCAGAATCATTCCTCCGTCTTTCTCCTTGTCCCTGTGGGCATCTCCGTCACCTCTCCCTCACCTTGTCTGTCATCCTATATCAGTCTTTCTATCTGTTGTGCTCCTGCTGTCTTCCCCCCTCTCTACCTGTCCATCAGTCTGGTTCTCATGGCTCTTCCTCCTTCTCTTTCCCGCTCTCTCGCTCTCTTTTTCCCTGTGGTGTAGCTAGTGGTATTGTGACAGGCCGTTGGCAGCTCTGCCTGATTAGTCTCCGCTGTGCTGCTACGGGTCTCTGTGCCGTGTGTGTCGAAATCCGTAGGGAACACGTACCATTCCCAAGAGAGCTGAGACGCACGGCAGGATGGCGTATGTGCGCATACGTGTACGTCTGTGTACTGTACTCAATCAGAGCGGCTGTCATACTCCCACGGGCAAAACGTCGTAGTAGCTTTGCCTTAATCAAACAACTTTTTCTTGCCAAACTCTCAGCCAGCTATGCTCTTACTCCACTACGGTTATCATCAGCTACATTTCCCTTTCATAAGGCCTCCTCCTATTGTGTCCAATCGTAGTTTCCCAAGACCAGGGTGAGTGTCTATTCGTACAGTGGTTGACATTGTATCATTATCAGCTGAGATAATCATCTCTGCATCCTCAAAGTCCCCGAAAAGAAGCATCAGCCTCATTCAGGGTGAAAATAACAATCCAGGCTAATGAATGGGGCTTTTGTTTTGGCCGAGCAGCCATTAAGCACTTCCTCAGTGAAGCCCTTCAACGAGAGACAAGACTACACATCCCAAGTAGCTCTCACCCTTGGCCTGCTCTTCTCTACCTTGAGGGGACACAAACTGCTCAATCGTGGAGACGAGGAGGGGGGTTACAGCCTCGCACAAAGCCTTGGGTTCCTCGCTTCGGTATTTGGATAGCACACCTGATAATCTTCTTGTTCCTAAAATAAATGTGTACCGACCGTTCGGGCTGATGGCAAGGCCTCCTCCCACGAAGGCATGGCCCCCCGCAGGCAGAGCTATTTCCAGCTTCTGCAGAGCGCTCAGGCGTTAAAGCCTGGCCCTTTCCTCCTGTTCTACCTGTGGATATGCCCCTCTCCCTCCCTCTAGCCTTTTCTTCCTTCACTAGCCCCGAACCTTGGGGGCCTTTGTCAACACCAGAACGCACTAGAAAAACAATAACAGCGGTTGTGCATTCCCGGCAGAGCCCCCACTCTCTATATACAGACAGGTGACCCCATCCCCAGCAGGGAGTTATGGGCTAGGGCAGTGTCCTGGATGGGTTTATTATCCGTTCCATTGCTTCTCTTCTGCTTCCTGCGTCCATGACGAGGGGTCAATTGTTGGCCCTAAGGGGTCAGCAGGTGATTGGGTGAAATGGTAACTTTGAAGGTGGCGCATACTAGATCCTTTATGTCATTGTGGACAGATGAAGCAAGACGTTTTTAGGAGAAGGGGTGAAGTGGTTTCAAATGAGATTTTGTTGCCATTTTGGCCACTTGATGTGTGTGTGTTTACTTGTCTGTCATTCTCTTTACTTCATTCCTGTTTGTTCTTTATCTGTCAGTCTCTAAATGATTTCAGATGAAAGGCTTGTGGACTTGGTTGGTGTACTCTCTCTCTGTGCAGCTTTATTAGCGTTACAGATTTTTACAGCCCCGCTTTAAAAGAAAAGGTTAAAAGGTTATTCAAAACTTTGACCTGGTTCAATGACTTTTAACAGCGTGTTCCTTCATGTATCAGCCCACCGTGTCTCACACATGCCAGTTATTCTTTTTTTTATGTTTTGTAAAAATATTTAATCTGATTTATGTATTTTTTAAGTGTCAGATTTTACATAACATTCATCACTAACCTTGCAAGTGAAAAGCCTGTGTTAGAATGTGATTTAAAAATAGTTAAAAAAGGAAAATAATTTATGCAAAAATTAATGCAAAACAGTTATTTTACCCATCTGACTTTTAAATTGCACACTTTGTTATCCAAAAATGATCATATTTTTTGACATTGTTAAATCTCATGAAAAAAGAGATCTTATTTGTGATTTCTCTTTCATTTGATTTAAAATCTTTCTCATCTCTCTGTTAACAGGAGAAGCAAATACAGCAAAGCCAAACAGGATTCTGATGAGGAGAGGCATTTACATCCAGGTAATTCTGCTGCCTTGTAAACATATATACACAATGACACATTCTCAAATATGTATGTATCATCTAAGTTAAAGTTGTAACTAAGAAGAGAAGTTTGTATGTTCTACATGTGGTAGACGACAGACAGAAGCCATCAAGAAAGGGAGGAGAATGGAAAACAGATGTTGTATATTCATCATTTTGTCTGTCTGCCAACTATCCTCCCCTCCTTTTCTTTCAACCTCCTAACATGTAGGCACCTCTCTCCGTCTCTCCACAGGAGTCCGGATCTATGTGGACCCCTTCACCTATGAGGACCCCAACCAAGCAGTCCGTGAATTCGCTAAAGAAATTGACGCCTCCTGCATCAAGATTGAAAAGGTCATCGGCATTGGTGAGCAAAAGACCTGCTGTTTTGCTTTCCGTCTGTCTCAGACTGAGTGTAGCTAAACCACAACTGTTGAAGTGAAATGTTAGCCCACCGTTCCAGAGATATCTCACGGGTCATTATGTACCACAGACATTTATGAATCTTTTTCCGTTTAAAGGAGAATTTGGGGAGGTGTGCAGCGGTCGTCTCAAAATGCCTGGAAAGCGCGAGATCTGCGTAGCCATAAAAACCCTCAAAGCAGGATACACTGACAAGCAAAGGCGGGACTTTCTGAGCGAGGCCAGCATCATGGGCCAGTTCGACCACCCCAATATCATCCGACTGGAGGGAGTTGTCACTAAATGTGAGTCTTGAGTGTTTTTAATATGAAAAAGCTACTCGTTTACTGTGACCACATCCTTTCAAAAAGATTTGTTCTGGTTTTGCATATCATTTGCAAATCGTGACAATGACACGTTGATCTCACAATTCAAGCTGTGTGCTTCACTGTCTACAGCCATCTTTCATGAAAAGTCTTTTTACAAAGTGATGCATGATCATTTTTGTTACATTTTGTTTAATTAAAATAAAATCAATTTTTTATTCGTTATTATTTCTGCTTTAAAGCATGAACCTCATTAAATTGGTAGGATTTATATTTTAAAACAAGAAGCAAGACTTTATTATTCATAGTAAGTCATAGTGAGTCATAAAGTTGTATGTGGTTTTGCTTTTTACATAACTTTTAACAACTCTTTTGTTGTGTGCCAAGCACCTAATACGTTTACATATTTTACTGGAAAACAAGACAGAAATACTTATTAAGAAAAGTATTGTTTGCTATGTTGCCAGCTTATTTGGCCACCCATTGAAGCTCTGCTGTAGAGCTGATGGTTTTCATTTCTTTAGGTTTTTGACTTTTGCTTTGACTTTTAGGCATCAAAAGCCTTTTATTAAAAATTGGACCGCTTCGCTTCTAATTTTTTTTTTCCACCATTGATGTCTGCCTCCTGTTTGCATCTTCAATGCATTTTGGAACCACGCTGAAGAAATGACGTACTCTCCATTCCTTAATTTGATGAAAATCAACCCTGTCTTTTGTAACACTAACCCTTCCCATTACCAGAACGGAATCTTGGCCGGTTGGCAGACCTGACATCAAACCTTTTAATAACTTGTTATTGATTGAAAGTTGACTCTCTCATATGTGTGTTTAAGAAACCTCCAGAGTGTAGTTGTGGCCAGACCTCACCATGCATAACAAATATCAGGAGGACCTGGTGTGTGTTTGTGTGTGTGTCTGAGCATGGAGCTGGGATTTGCATTCGATGGCTTTGCATTTGACAGCTGGACTGAAGAACACCCTTAGTGTCTTCTGATGCTGATGGCTCTTGTGCTGTCTGGCAGATCGGGAGCTCTAGAGAACCACAAAGATGAAGATGTGTGCATTTTTTTTTTTTTGAGTTTGTTTTGGTAGACTGCATGGAAGAGAGCTGCATTCATATACAGGGGCTTCTGCAGACATGTAACAATCCCACAATCCCACCGAGTCACATCTTTTCTCCAGACAGCCCTGGCAAATCCCCATGCTCTCTGATGTATTAGTGAAGACAATGCCAACAGATGGGTTAGAGAGAGAAAGTGAACAGGAGTAAGACAGAGAGCAAAGACAGAGACATATGGAGCAAGAGAAGAAGATAGTTTTTGCTATGCATGTCTGTTAACTGGACAAAACTGAATTTGACTATTGCATTTTATTTTATTTAGAATTTTATTTATATTTTGCTTTATTTTTAGAATTATAAGGTAAAATTTACGAAAAGTATGAAACCATTGTGATCAGAACTTTTCCTTTAAGAGGACTGGTGTCTCATAGTTGGCTTAGTTTGAAGCGTTGGAGTGCTGTTTGTTATTAGCAGCCCTTCTCCCATAATCCTCAGCATGGCAGAAGTAGTGTCTTCAGGATAACTGTTATTACAAACAGACAATGGCAGCCCTCTCGTAGCCTACGCCTCCAACCAGGCCAATTAAACCTGTTAAATAAATTACTAATGATGTAGAAATTGTCCTAAATAAATAAAGACAAAATGCCCCTAAGCCTCAGAGAGCGGGAAAGAAGCAGGATGCCAGCCGTCTCCGCAGAAAGCATTCACAGACGGGCTTGGTGGGCGCAGTCTTTTATGCGCTGGCATTAAATGCAAGATTGTATTTGCATAATGAAGGCACCGCTTGAACACTGAAATGATTCCTCTGAGGTGAAGCGCGTATGTGCGTATGCGTTTGTAAGCGGCTCTGTGTAGGTGTGTGTGTGCGTGTGCCATTGTCCTCTTTTGTGAAGCCCCTGCGCTCCTTCCTTTCGGCTCCGTGAGAGGGGCCTGCGTTGCCATAGCATTGCCTTGTCTCTGTACTGACTGGCAGGTAATGTGGGAATCCAGCCCTGATAGCCTCCAGCAACGGCTGCATTCAGTAAACAAACCCACACAGAAATCCCACTCGCAAATAGGAGCGAAGAGGAAGAGTGGGGGGAGTGTGAGAAAAGAGGAGGGGCTAGCAGACGGACACTTTAAGGCTTGATTGGGAAGTGTCATTCAAATGTGCTGATGTGTGCAGAGTGCCTGGAGTGCATTCAGTAAAAAAAAAAACTAAAAAAACATGAAATCTCTGCATTTTTCAATGCACTTAAAGTTTTCAGTCACCATTTGACTGTTTTTGCTCTTGAAGACGGATGATTGAAGCAGATAATTGGTTCAGGAACTAGATCTACAAACTCTGAACAAGCAGATCCTTTGGTAGCTGCATAATATCACCTGATTGGAAGTTGGAACCTCAAGTGAAAATTAGGTTTATGCAGATGAAATGCATTCATATGTTAAAGTTCCAACATATATA
>JAUMHE010000043.1:15187371-15199090 GCA_032359235.1 Enteromius mattozi | reverse complement strand
TGGAAGTTGGAACCTCAAGTGAAAATTAGGTTTATGCAGATGAAATGCATTCATATGTTAAAGTTCCAACATATATAGACTAGCAATTAGACATTTGAAATTTGTTGGATTTTTGTTGTTTTTTGAAAGACATCTCTTATTCTGACCAAAGCATTTATTTGATATTTTAAATCTGCAGCCATTACTTCAGTGTTTAGTGTCACGTTATCCTTCAGAAATCAATCAAATGTTTATTTGATCCTCAGTATTTCAGCAACAGATGTGCTGCTTAATATTTTTGTGGATACAGTGATGCATTATTTTTTCATGATTTTTATATGTACAGAATAGAACAACATTTATGAAATAGAATTATTCTGTAACATTTTCTTTCTCTGTACAGGTAAGCCAGTTATGATCATCACTGAGTACATGGAGAACGGATCCCTTGATGCCTTTCTTAGGGTTAGTTTTGTTTCAGGCACCTCTTTTTGACCCAGCAGTCATTTAGTACTTTGGTGTACTGCATAGGCTTAAACATTATTTAACTGTAAATGTTGTTCCTTTGCAGAAAAACGATGGTCGGTTTACTGTAATTCAGCTGGTGGGCATCCTGCGTGGAATCGCTTCAGGAATGAAGTATCTGTCTGACATGAGCTACGTCCACCGTGATCTGGCGGCACGCAACATCCTGGTGAACAGTAACCTTGTGTGTAAAGTGTCTGACTTCGGCATGTCTCGAGTTTTGGAGGAAGATCCAGATGCTGCTTACACTACTAGGGTAAGTTTGATGCATATTATTTGTTTGCAGCCCTAACTCAAGCTTTAACCCACTTTCTTCTGCATTTAACCCGCATGTGCTTACATGAAGTGCTACTATCTTTTCAGGTGTAATAGAAATGACTAACCCCAAAATTGAGTGTGTATGTGTGTGTGTGCATGCGTGTGTGTGATTAACCCCCATGCATGTGTTTGCTATCTCTTTTGAAAGGAAATAACAGGAACCTATCAATCACAGGGAGGCAAGATACCAATTCGCTGGACCGCTCCAGAAGCCATTACATACAGGAAGTTCACCTCCGCCTCTGATGTATGGAGTTACGGCATTGTCATGTGGGAAGTGATGTCATATGGAGAACGGCCGTACTGGGACATGAGTAACCAGGATGTAAGTGTTGGACGAAGTGGATTCAGAGCTTCAGTGTATACATTTGCAGCTGTTGTTTAACTCCATTTGAATGTTTTTCTTTAGGTTATAAAGGCAATTGAGGAAGGCTATAGACTGCCTCCTCCTATGGACTGTCCAGTTTCTTTGCACCAGCTGATGCTGGACTGCTGGCAAAAAGAGCGTGCCGAAAGGCCAAAGTTCAGCCAAATTGTCAACATGCTGGACAAACTAATTCGTAACCCCAACAGCCTAAAAAGGACAGGAGGAGAGATAGCCAGGTAATAGAATACATCTCACATAAGCCAAGAGGCAGCTTGCACCATTTTTTTTTTTGAAAGGACACCAATTACAGTTCTACAGTTCTACACCAATTACTTTTATTAAAATTGTATTCTTTTTTTATGTAGGTGCGTGTGTGTATATATACGTATCCACTTAGCTTATAGTTTCTCTTAAAATCTTAGCTCAGCCTGAATGGGCATGTCTCTTTTCATATAAGTCATGTTCTTGGTTCCAGTCTCATTTTTTACCGGTGATAAATTGGTGTAAATGCTTTTTTAGCTGTGGCACATAAGTGCATGTTACATGCATGACTTGCAGTGTTATATAAACGTGTTCCAAAGAAGTGATGCCCACGGCAATAAAATGTTTTATAGTTCTTTTATACGTTGTTCAAAGTGGGCAACACAGAGCCAGCCCAAACTCTCGGGGCTCCTAACTAAGTCTTTACTCTGTTTGTAGACCCAACACCACCCTCCTGGAGCCCAGCAGCCCAGAATTCACATCTACCCTGGGATCAGTTGCCGACTGGCTTCAGGCCATCAACATGGAACGTTACAGAGACAACTTCACTGCTGCTGGCTACACCACTCCCGAGGCTGTGGTCCACATGACACAAGAGTGAGTCACGTGAACAAAAACTGGGCATTCTGAAGGTGTTAGGAAACGTATGATGTGTGTATGTTGGCTTTGAGAGGACTTTTGACTAACACGAGAGTTCTTAAATCAGCGCTCTGGGATACACGGTCCTGACGTATGGGTTCAGTAGTCACATTTCCGTGCAAAACCCCTGTAGATGTCAACGAAGCATTGAGAACTTCTACTTTGGCATTCAAATGTTCAGCCAGGATCGAGTTCTTAGATTTCATGTTAAAAGCAAATGAGGAGAGAGGGATAAAAAAAATAAACCAAATTAGACCAAATCAAACATGTTCTCATCATGTCTGTCTTTTGTGTTTCGTTGGAACAGAGACATGGCGAGGATAGGGATCTCCTCTGCTTCACATCAGGATAAGATCCTCAACAGTGCGCAGGGAATGCTGTCCCAGATGCAACAAATGCAAGACAGGATGGTTCCTGTCTGAACCCATGGGATCAGAACACACAAACTCAAAACATACTTTGGACTTCCTTTTTTATTTTGGTTCTATGAAAATCCATTTACCTCATCCATGCACTTTAAATTAAATTTTGGGGAAAAAAAACACACACACAAAAAACAAACAGATTTCAGAGGAACGACACAGCACTTTTCTTTCGATAACGCCATCCCCGCCGACCAGTCAAGAGGATCGTCCCATGCTGTACTGATGCTCTGGATATGATTGTAGGAAGCTTTTCATTTCAATGAAACAACGAAGGAGTTTCTTTCTTTGTTTATTTGATTTTTGTATGTATGTGCCTGTAAGTAAATGTATAAATAGTACTGGATTTTTTTCATCCACTTCTGCCATTTCACGGTTACTGGAGTGAGCGGCACCTGGTGGAATTTTTACGCTTGAAATGGAGGCGTCGGAGATAAAGATTTTATGCACTCTTTAGCGCTTTTGTTCCGGAGATTTTGGAGAGGCATTCATCTTCCCAACATCCACAATGGAAGACCAGCTCTGGAAGGTCTCCAGGTCTCCCCACCCTCAGAATGGAATATCTCTCTACACTCCACAATTCTCCACACCGCTTCACTTGGCCAGTGTTGGAATTGAAAAATCGGCCCTCAGTTTACATCTTTCTCTCTCCACCTCGCTCTCCACGGTTTTTCCCCGCTCCATCCGTGCCCTCTCTCTCCTCGCTTCTCTGTCTCCGGAGACCTTTGGCGGGCCGTGAAATCAACACATGTCTCCCTTGGTGGAAGTTCCATCAGAGCTGAGCTAAGGTAAGCACAAAGTAACAAGTCAGACCCAATGTTTATGGGATCTGCTCTACTTCCTCTCCGTCCCCTGCAGTTATTTATCCACTCATTAGTTGGGATTAGAACCAGTACAGATGAATACAAGGGATATATATTGGTGCCGTTTGATGAGATGAGCTCAAAATGAAAACTGAGCCAAAAATGGGAAATGTGTTTTTCCCATGCTCCCCAGCAACAGAGCAAACAGAGCAATTTCAGTTTCCATACTCTGTGGATTACTTCAATTAATGCTGCGTTTGTGTGTCCTGGTCTGTTTACAGAACGCTCTTTGAATGCCTGAATCATAATCATTTTCTTTTTCTCTCTCTCTCCCTCCACAGAGTCACCTTCACACATCTGCTCCGCAGCGATATCTGCTGCGCAGACTGGCATCCATTGCAGTTTCAGTAACTTACTTTTACTTGACACCGGGACAAAGGACTTCAATTCCCATGATTCCCAACAAATGCTGAACGCTTCCACGACAGCAGACTGAAAACATGACAAACAACCTGAGGAGCGGTTGAAGGCCCTTCGGTTGTCTCCTAAGAGATTGGATGAGAGATATAATGAACATTTTCATTTGGTCTCACTCTTGACAGGAAAAACTCTCCGTTCTCAGTGCAGCGTGTTGCTGTTTTCTTTAAAGGATGACGGTTTGTTTTGAGGTGGGTACACAAAGGACAAAAGCACATGATGTGTGCTAAGACTGCAGAACTTTGTGGCTACTCTCTGGAGACCGACATACTGGAGTTGTTTGCTATATTCGCTAAGCCACTGCTGTTCTTTGCTTCTTTCCAATGCTGGAGGTTGTAACTAAAAAAAACACCACATTTATTTGGGTCATTTGACTCTAACTGAAAAGATTTCAATGTTAATTTGAAATGGTCTGAATGTGGACTGCAAGAAGAAGTACGTTATTTGTACCTAAAATAAACTTATTACAGGAATGTTTATAAAAAGGGGGGGAAAAAACTTTTAACATTTCAAGTGTGCTCTATTTCATGTCAACCACATCCATCCGTCCAATCTGAGAGACTTTATTCCCATTTCATCTTTCGATATTCCCTCCTCATCTGTTTAGGACCTGTTTGGAATATGCAATGAATGTGAGAGGAGAGAAATTCAATAGAATGTGCCATGCCAAGTCTCCTAATGTAGTTTATACTGAAGGAACACTAACAAATTGCATTTTTCCCAACAGATCTAGACATTTTAAGTTTAATGTTGTGCATAATTGTGTCATCGTTTTCCTTCTCTTCCATTTTTTATTTTATGAAATTAGGTACATGAAACATGTCATTTATTTATGGTCTTTTTTATCTAGTTTGTAAATTGTAAAATAGAGCTATGAGAGAAATAAATGATTGCCAAGTGCATTGTAATTAATGTCTAAAGTGATTTATGTGGCTAATTCTGCTAATTCTTTGAAACGGATTGCTGGAAAAGGTATTTGGATGGGCCGTCTGATGAGGTATTCTCACATGGAGAGAAACAGATCCACATAAAGTGGCAGCCGAGGGTAAGAGAGGACAGTTGGCTCCAATGTTGGTCACATATTTCTATTACATTCTGGCCGCCGTTGAAACGAAACGCTCGAATGTGGTGGTATAAACAGGTTTGTTGGCCTTGCCAGTAGCATTCAGATTATTTTGAGTTTCTCTTCTCCTTTTCACCCTTCATTCCTCTTCTCGTCTCTTTCAGCCTGAGCTTGAAGTGAGTGTTTGTGTAAATGCTGATTGTGAGTAAAAGCAGCTTGGCAGGGATAACCAACACATTAAAAGCGTATCAAAAATAACAGAAAAAAAAAAGAGAAAATTCTCCACCGAAGAACAATTTCAACAATCAAACCGTATTATGGTTGAAGCGGCGGCAGAAGAGGGGGCTGCCCAATGAGCGCCTGCATTTCGTCAGCCTTTCTTTTTTTCTCCCCTTCCTTTTTTTTTTCTTTAAACTTTTTTCCTGTCCTTTCTGCACTTTGAATGGGCTGTAATACAGCCGCTTTGGCACGGTACGCCTGCTTAATCAGTAAACATCTGTTTCCCACAGCCGTCCCAGTCGCGATGAGGGCTGATTGTGGAAAGCCTTTGATAAATAAAGGAGGGAGGAAAAAAACGAAGAGAAAACGTAATTTTAGAATCCCAGAAAACCCTGCCATGAGCCAAGCCTTGTTTTTCCTCTGACAATCATTCTAATGAGAGATGCATTCATTATGCATGTATTTAGACGCCCGTCAGCCAGAAAAAAAAAAAAAGAGAAGGATGGAGCAAAAAGAAAAAAAAAATTTTAAACTTTGCTCAGGAAAGACTCGCCAGCCTGAATCTGGTTGATATGTAATGAGGAAAAGAAACAGCATTCCAGCAGGATGAGAGCAGAAACAGAGAGAGAGAACAGGAACTAGAGTGTTTTGATAGCTCTCGATGAGGTTTAACAGAAACGGCGTGGACCAGGACTTAGACTCTAAGAGGGTGGTGAAGGACAGAGTGTGTCTGTGGACCCAGACACAGCTTACAACTGCAGTCTAAGAGAGTCATGCTACAAAACCAACCATGAATCCATGTTTTAATCCTTAAGCCCTGGAACAGCAGAATCTGGACCATTAGATCTTACATTTTATATGAATCTGTTCTAGTGTCCTATATCTGTCCTCTGTGAGATCTGTGTATTGTAGTACTGGCGTCTTTTATCAGCTAGATATCAGTCTTTTTCAATAGCCACTTTATCAGTTCTTTTCAGCAACTTCCAGCACATGGATTTAAAAAAAAAAAAAAGAAGAAGAAAAAAAATTTGAACAAGGAAAAGATTAACAATCAAAATTCGGAGCAGCAGCAGCAAATTAACTCACTCTCTTTCATCTTGTCCTATCCCAGACAAACATTGGAAATGTTTTGAGCTGTTGTTAGTAAAAAAAAAAGAAAGAAAGAAAGATAGGGGGGAAAAACACTCCGGTATCTCTGTCTTGTTTTCCAGGTAAAAAAAAAAAAAAAAAAACTATTGTGGCTCTGGCAGAAATTTAGCACAAAAATTAGCATTATATTTATTGAATGATTGGTATTTTTATTACTTGCTGGGGTTTTCTATTACTTGCTGAGATTGAGGGAACCCAACCCAGACAATATGACCCATTTTGGCCATGGCTGTTGAGGTTGAATAAGTGATCAGAACTGATCCTTTCAGCTCTTGACAAATGGTCGGTGGGAACTTTTGCATTTTGCATTTCCATAATCAGGCTTTAGTTGCAGGAGACCTCTGGTCCAATAATCCCTAAATAAACAGCTCGTGTGTGAAGTCCGTTGTCTTGACCTCCCTCTGAACCGAAGGAATCTCTCTGGCTCTAGATCAAGATTGCATTTCAAGACACGTTTCAGTGATTAATTAATCATTCAGATATCAGCTAAAACGTATAAAACAATTCTAAATTAATTGTATTTTTGTTCAAATTTATTTTCATTTTCTTAATCTAGAATGTTGATAGTTGATGAGATGCATGATTGGTTAAACTATAGATTAGGCCAATACTTTATTATTTATATATATATATGTGTGTGTGTGTGTGTGTGTATATATATATATATATATATATATATATTAAATCAAGTCTTAATGTATACAATTTGGTGACTCAAGTATGTAGATTAGGCTATTTATGATGACAGAGAGAACTTGACGCGCTGCAACTGATAAAAAAAACAAAGACAAAAAAAAACAGGCAAACAGAGAAAGACATCTTGATCAGTCTGAAATAAAGAAAACACCTTGATCAATCTGAGAAGAGAGTTATTTGTGTAATTTAATTCCTTATCCGCTTGCACATCAGCAAAATAATCTGACCAAATACCAAATTAACTGTGAAAATGTTATGCAACTTGTTGGGGTCACCTTGACACATTTCTGTTGTGGTTTGTGCTTATTGCAATGCAATTCTGTATTTGATCGCAAATTTTGAGTATTTGCCGCTCACAGTGTTTGGTTGTGCTGTGAGTACTTGCAGCACGTGTTGTTTAAATTAATATTTTTTTTCTGAATTTGCTTTTATTTCTATTTGCATGTGTTTTCTTTAGCTGTAGTGTGTTGAGCTCTCTTGGCTACCTTATTTTATTTATCTATGGTTTTTCTTTTTTGTTTGTTTGGTTTTTTTAACCAGAAAACAATTTTGCAGTGCAGACATTGCAAATGTGATCTTTGCTCATCCTCCTTCTAAAAATAGGAAGCTGATTTTAACTTATCACTTGATGCTGGATTGCATTTAATACATTATCGACAGTTCATGCCTATTAATATGTGAGGTGTATAAGAGTGAGTGATTGACTTTGGCTGTGTGCACATGCTGTGGTGAGCTTCATACAGCCCTGCATGATTAATGAGAAAGAGATGACAAAGGTAATGAGGTTTGCTTAACAGTGTCATACTCACCCACAGGCTTTTACCGGAACCACACATCTAATGGAGAGAGAGATAGAGAGAGCAGAGGGGGTTCAATGCAATTAAAATCTTCAATTTATTTTCCTTTCCCACTGTCTCTCCACTGTCATTGTGTTGTATGTAGTGAGTCTTTTCATTGCTCATTCTTCTGCACTTTTACTCTTCATTGGCCACTCTCTTGAGGATTTTTTTGATTGATTTTACCAAGCTTGCTCTAAGTTTATCACACATACAAACTATGTTTCAAAACCTAGTAAGCTGCCTAGCTGTCTGTCATAGCATACCAACTGAAATGGAACCTCTGATTTGGAACACTTACATAGCAATTCTGCATATCACAAATATATATTAAAACATAAGAGACTAATGGGCATTTATGCACATGGGAGACCACTTTTGCATTCCCATTTGCTCCATCAGCAAATTATTTTTTTCCATGAATTTTCCAAAAGAAATATATAGGAGAGATGAATTATGCCAAATCACTTCCCCAGAAATCCAGTCATATAAGTGTTCACTAGTTTTTTTTTTGTTTTGTTTTTTTTCCCCGGTAATTTACCAGGGTATAGTACCACAAAGGGATAATTAATTGAAAATTTGATGTTTATCTGCTTACCCCCAGGGCATCCAAGATGTGACTTTGTTTCCTCAGTAGAACACAAACACAAAAATTGGCAGGCCCTGGCCAATGAAAGCTGCCTTGGAATCCAGACCTTAAGCTGGCAGTCTGAAGGTGTGGCTACGCGAGACTACTTGCATACGTACAATTTCTAAAATGAGGTCTGGGTTTTGGAACAGGTGTTGAGTTGTTACACAAGCATCAGATTCAAAACCATTTGAGATGCACTTGCGGTAAAAATGCTGTTAGTCCAGCATGAGGCAGCTTTTCTACAGCGTTGGCAACATAGCATCCTCATTCACACGACAAACAGAGTTTAGTTTTCTATCAGGCTAAAATGCTGCAGACACCACTGCAGCCAAAAAGCAGTCCGCTTAATTTCTTCTCTGTCCAGTGATAAGTATTTATGAGATTGTGTAAGAAAAACCCAGCAGTATAAATCAGACGCGAGCGGGGGTTTGGCTTGTGCCAGCAATCTTGAAATCCTCAACTTAGGAAAAGTTCAACAGATCCATCTCTATAATGCAACAAAGCCCTGGAACCTTTTCAACCACAAAGTGTGATATAGAGAACACTTGTGTGATTCATCAGAAACGAGAGATAGAGATAGTGATGGAGCGAGGGATAAATACTAAGAGCCAAAGAGAGTGAGGGAAATGTTTGGACAAGGCCATGAGCTTAGTGCCTCAGTTTGCATGTGCACCACAGGACAATTCATACAGACCGTCATGCCAAAAGTTCCCTGCACTGAGCGCAAACACATTTCTTTTCCGAGGCTTTCAGGTTTACCGTGATCCAAGACCAATACTGAGGTGAGCTTTAGTATTTCTACAAAACTCTACGTCTTTGTCAACTTCTGGAGCTTATGAAACAGGATTTATAGAAGAACCCTATATAAAAGGACAAATATGTATGAATTCCACAACATGGAAGAAGTAACCCACAGACCGTCCTCATTATCTCTAGCATGCGAAACATCGCTCGGTCAAAATACACATGCTGCAATCAAATGGTATTTTCATCCCGTGTTTTTGTTGAAATCTGTCTTCCAAAGTGAGCGAGAGAGGACGCTGTGCTGGTCTGCAGTGGTCTGGCCGGTGTCCATTTCTGACTGTGGGGACAGGGGGCAAATGGAGGGAGAGAGAGAGAGCGGCGCAGAGCACGAGGGAGAGTGGGACGGAGAGGGATGCTGTGAGCCGTTCTGTTGAAACGTTCAGCGGTGGAGGGAAGCCATCTGCTGCATTACAACAACCTGCAGGAGAGAGAGAGGTGAAGGAGGTAGCGTAGCGCCTCAGGTAATGATCTCACCCAGGTTGGACTGAAACAAATGCACACGGTATTCTGCTACAGTGACTTCAATCTGCTACTAGACATTTATGAGCAGGTGACAAAACGGCAGCCAAAACAGTACACGCACACACATAGAGTGAAAGATGACCGCATCCCAGAGGAACATTTCATTGCTGAAGGGTTGCTCTGGAGACAAGTTGTTTCTTTGTAGTAACAATGTTTCTTAGATGTATTGCTTTAAAGAAAAAATCTTAGAGACTTATCATTGACATACACTGAGATAAAAAAAAAAAATAATAATAAAAAATAATTGTATTTGTCAGGAAGTCTCAATTTGCTCTCTATTAATCTCTTTGCTGTGGAAAAAAGAGATCTTGTTAAGAAAATTCCTTATTGAATAAAAACCAAATTTAAAATCCAATTACTATTATCCATTTGACTGCTAATCACCTTCCCACAGCTTTTTACTTATTTATACAGAGAAAACACTTCACAACAAGAATGTTTGTCATGTGTTTCTGGAGAAATAACATGTATTACAGTTCTGTCACCGTGTCAGCTGTATCAAAACGACATGGCCCCGACTGCACAATAGACCATGAAAACGCAGAGATAAGGCCATTGTTTACAAGGAGGACCCTTTATTTGGAGTACATCATTGACATTCCCATTCGGTGCAGGTAACAGAGATAATATGGAGCCAATTGCCTCGCTCGAAAACTGGCATAAATATTCACCAGCCCTGCCCGCACAAAACAAATTGATTCCACATTCAAGGTTACTGATAAGATAACATCCGTGAGTGAATACCAATCTACCTCCCATTGACTGAGCTAGGCTGAATTTGGTCGGGTGGGGGAAATCTGCACGCGTTGTGTTGTTGAATGATGAATGGACCAATTGAGTCTGCAGAGTTCTATTACTTTCCATCATCAAACGAAAGTTGCTGAGGAGGACTGCTCTCCATTTTAGAGCAGGAACAGATTATGCATACAAAATGAGGACAGAATGAACCTTCGCCAGCTACGACTGAAGCCTAAAGGCTGCCTGCTTCTTTGTGTTCGTGCTTTTCTTGCACCATTATTTTCCCTGACCATTCTCTAATAATGTTATCTCCCTCTAAAATTTACTATCTTGCAATGTATGTTCATACCCCTCCCCCACATTCGTCTTTCCCGCTTTCCTCCAGACTTCTGCTCTTCAGTCAGTGTCCCCCGGGCTCTGACTAACTCCAATATGTGATATAAATATCCACAGCATTTAATCTCTATGCTCTTTGAGTCTTCTTCATGGCCGGAGGTTTCTCTATGCTCTCCTAGTTCTCCCATGTTCTTCCCCTCTAACTACCGAACAAGTTTGATCCACTAACTGACTGCAGTACTGCAGGACAGAATTTAAGAAATATTTTTAGCCTGCTCACATGTTTCACTCACGTGTATATTTTCAAAGTAGAAAATTTCATTGCTTAGATTAAGAAAATACCGAATGATTTTCATGCTGATGGTTCCTGTACACACGTCTTCCTCCATTGCAGACTGAACGCCATATTAGAACACTGTGAAGCTATTCTACACATTTTCCAGTTCTGCCAGCGTAGTCTGACTTCGGAACTATCGCTTTTATATGCCAGCTCTTTTTAGTAAACCACTAACAATCTGTACAGGCCAGGGCAACAAAGTTTGATTCTCATGTGAATAACCTTAGTAAGCTAGTATTTATTGAATCTCAAATATAGGCTGCATCCGAAATTTCATACTCTCTGGGTAGATGCTCCTTTTGAATAATCAATTGCTTCACAACCACAAAAAAGCATGTTCTACATACTAAGATCAGTCGAATGTTATATGGACGTAATGCATTAGTCATTGTCATGTGACAATACAGTTCATAGAAATGTTGTGACCCCCATCTGCAGGTTTCGATTTCAGTATCCAAGTTTTAATTTGTTCTACATTTATTACTGTCTAGCAGATACAACTGAGATCTCATTTATGATTTCCTTTCCTTCCAAAGGTTTTTAGCGTTTCTGTTGTTCCTCCTCCACCCACCAGTCTCTCACACTTTCCCTCTCTCT
>JAUMHE010000043.1:15151094-15180940 GCA_032359235.1 Enteromius mattozi | reverse complement strand
CTGGAATGACATGAAGTAACAGAACAAACTGAGACAGACTAAATCCAGAAGAACTGTGGCAACGTCTCCAAGATGGAGAAAAAAAACCCTACCTATACATATCAATAATTCACCTGATGTCTGAAAGTACAACCATTGCAAAATAAATACTCCTCTAGGCTAACCACCAACCAGGGCATGTCTCCAACCATAGTGTTGCTTCCTTAAGAAAATCTAAGTAATTTGACCACTGCTGAAATTTTCCTTTGTTGTGCTTCTGTAAAATCTATGCTGTTTATTTGTTGTTTAGATCAACTTTAGCAGGAACCTAATTTGTATTCGCTGTGCATACATTTCATTAACGTACTGTGCCCAGCTTCAATCAGTCTTGTGCGGCCTGGTGTCTGTGTATGCGGTGCGCGTGTGTGGACGTAAGCATTGACTAATGGAAAAGAGAGTCGTGACAATAACGATTAGAGCCGACCCTGTCCCTAATGTATTTCCCACACAGAGTGAATACAGAATTAGGAACTGTCTTGAAACACTGCAGACAATCCAGTGTCCAGTGTTTCAAAGAGCACCTCTATCCAGGAAAAACCATTTATTTGATACATTTTAGATAGCATGCATACGTCCAGTTAGTGTGCAAGACTGTCTTTTATCCTTTTCAATATCCAACTTGTTTCTGTTGGTATGTATACTGTATTTTGAAGCTGAGAATGACTCGAGGTGATTCATTTCCTAGCCGAGGAGAAAAGCAGTGGCTCAAACTATTTCAAACAGCATTATAGTGTTGGCATGTCCTAACAGCTGCTGTCAGGAGACATCTCCTGCCACCAGTGTAGCTAACGACTCCCATATCTCAGTCTTTTCAGCCCCTGTATCACCCAGTCCAAAGTCCCACTCTATTCTCCTCGCCTACAGGAATGCAATTTAGCAGGCTTCAACAAAAAGTGGATTAGGTTTGGGAAGGAAACCCTATGTCTGTACTGGCACCCCCTCTCTTTAAGCTTGATTTTCTGCCTGATTGCAGCTCTCTGAATGAAGCGATGAATGAATGAATGAATGTTTCAGAGACAGATCCTAAGAAAAAGAAAGAGAGCAACATTCGCATTTCACGATCTAAATGCAAGAATTGCAGGCGTAAGCATTTAAAAAAAACATGATGCTGATAAAACAGTAGTGAAATCAGAAGCAGATTTTTGGACGCCTTGCTCATCGCAACCATATGGTTTAGGATTTTCAGTCGACTGCAGAATCTTCAATAAGACTATTTTTTATCCGCTGCTCCTGAATAAGGAGGCATCTCAGATTGATGCTTTTGGAAAGGTTATAGCAATCACCCAAAACGCCTCACTCGTGGCATTGAAACATTCAAATTGCCTTCATTTTCAAATGATTTACATAAAGTGGGATCAATATCCCTGAACGCATGGAGATGACAAGCAAATCGCCCTCCGCGTTCCTCGCTGACATGCCCAACCTCATGCTCTTCCCATAATGCAACACAGCTTTTGCATACCATCCCAGCCCCAGGCTGTGTGCAAACAAACAGACATATAAATACACTCAGAGACGTTCCAAAACAGCTGCACCATATGAGTCTGGACCGGACCGCTGTGAGACTGAAAGGCAGCCCTTTGGGTGCAGGGTGCATCAGAGAGATACGAAGGGGGCGGCTGCTTTGAAGAGCTGATCTCTTTAACCACGTTAGACACAGAGGCCTTTCATTCTGCCCATTTTATTATGACATCCTGGCACCATCATCCGCTCTCTCATGTCACTCTCTCCCGTCTCGGCATGCGATCCGAGCGTGCTCCACCTCTGTGCCGGATTCTCGTCTGTGTGTTGATCCTGATGGATCGTGACACGCAAGAACGACACACAATCAGCCGGGGAAGAGCAGTCTAGATTGCATTATGAACATATTTTGGGGTGGGCAAAAGGAATCAAATCACTTGAGCTGCCGAGGGACAGTTTAAAATGAACCAGCCTTTCTCCCCTCTCCTTTTCGCTCGCATTGTCCCCTTTATATCACCAGATTAGTTCTGTAAAAGGATCGCCTAATCTTCTAAGCCTGAACATCGCGGTGTGCCGGTGGGGTGTCTTTGCTGCGCGGCCAGCCGTGCCCAAATGTGTGCTGACGAGCTGAAGGAGAGCAGGGAGATGCCTTTAAAGAGCTGCCTGTGTTGCCCATTTCCATTTAAATGCCCGCTGGTCCGAACAGGGCCTGGCTTTAGGGGTTCCCACAGCAACCCTGATTCTGAGCTTTTTTGTAGAAGGTTTTAGAGTACTGACCCTGGGTGAAGGAAAGACAGATATTTCTGCAGTTGTTCTTTTCTTCCCAGCTGGGGTTGTTTGAGATTTTGACAACTCAATGAGCTCATGGCGGGGTCCGTCCGGTGGGGAGATTGGCTACAGATGAAGCTGAAAAGTGGAGGCTTTCAGTGTGGATTTGTGAGTGGCCTGTCTGCTCCCACTGACATGTGACATTACTTCCACTGCAGCTACCCGCACTGACAACATCACACCGCCAACATGACAACAGGGATGATCTTTTAATGTTGTAATTTAGATTTCTGTTTTACTCTTTACTCTATATATGATAATTATGTCTCATAATTGTCATAGTAATGATTTACCAAATTATGGTTTTTGGGTTTTTTTTTATTTTCTAAAATATTGATCCATAGATTTGCTCACAAACTGATTGTTTTTTCATGAAATCTGAAGAATGTCCAAAGAGAGGAAGAGTGCACATATAAAGATTTTCAGTCAGTAATTTTAATCTGTTCCAAAAGAATTTCTATCTTTAATTTATTTATTCATAATGCAGCTGAAAACCTCCCCCTCGCTTCTCTATAATGTTCACATACAACACGTGACAGTGGCTACACTGCAAGCAAGCTGTGCGACGTGACTAGATTGCTCCCATTATATTTAACACCACTGTCTATACTGCAAGCAGCGCAACGTCTATACAGGGTAGCTGTTGAATGCAAACTATGTCATTGTGACAGCACAGTATACCACTTCAAATTAAGTCAAATCCACCTACTCAGTGCTACTGCTGTAGATGACAGATAACTTCAGCCAAGTAATGACAAAATAATACAGCAGTTCATAAAAAGAAAAGTGCAATAATTAATTTGGCCTAACCCAATAATCCAATGCATTATTTTTAAAGTAACATTCCTCGATACTTCATATGGATTCACATAATCGCTCACACACTGCAAGGATCAAACAACACACATCAGTTGCAAGCAGTGATTTTACTGCTTGCTGACAGTGCTGACAGCTGAAAGCTCTGCGCTTCTGGGATGCTCCTAAAGGAAGCTGTAAATTTGGGTCTGCGACGGGCCAAAAAACCAGTGCTGCTCTTTTATCCAGACTGATTTTGCATCTCTCACCATTTTCTCTCACACACAAACAGACAGAAGATGCTGAGCCTTGATGACGGTCCCAAATAAAGCCATCAGCACACTAGCTCATTCAGGCCTTGTGGATTAAGGGCTCACTGGCACTGGGTGGGCGTACAACGCTCAGGGTGGTTCACGGGGAGAAAACTTTGTAATTCCTGGGCATTTTTCCCTATTCCTGGTTCAGAACAATATGGCACTTCAGTTGTGTTTCAATGCACAATGGAATGGCCCAACATTAGGAAACCCAATCATGTGGAACATCCCTTTGCCCCTTTAGTGTGTGTGTGTGTGTGTGTATCATTGAGACTGTATCCACAGGCCTGAATTTTATGGATGAATGGCTTTACCTGAGTAGTAATTGACAGATTGATGGCACTTAAGTGATGCTGACAGTGTGTGTGTGTGTGTGTGTGCGCGCGCTTGTGGGAAAAGTCACGGGTCACTGGGACAAGATACCAGTTGATCAGATAAAGTGTAGTGTGTCCACATAGATCCTCCCACATTGTCACGGCCTGACCTGTCCACCTCCTTTTTCCAGGACAGAAATTCAAAGGCAAATCACAGTCTTAATGAACATTGTCTTTGGGACAGAATGGTCTGCTTTGTGCAAGTACACAGCAATAATTCAATGCAGTATGACCTCTGACCTTACCCCTAATGGTAGTGTAATGAGAGAAGAGGGCTCATTGATGGATCCATGTAGACAATTTGGGGTTCTACATGAACACCATCCTGTCCATCTGTCAGGTACCAAACTTTTCTTTTGTTTATCTCACACATGGGTCTATTTACATTTAACTTTTAATTGTATCTCATGCACTACAACTTAACATTTTAAGTTGTATATGTATGTGCAATATAAACAGTATGTGCAGTATAAAATACTGTATATATTTATGACTGTATATACTGTTTAAATACAGTCATAAATATATACAGTATGTATATTACATTTTAAAATGTAATATATTTCTGAGATGGCAAAGTTAGTCTTTAATGTCACAGTCATACAACGTATAATTTTTCAGGATTCTTTGATGAATAGAAAATTTTAAATAAAGTATTTGTGTGAAATATATATATATATATATAAGTAAGGTTGTTCGAGATAATTATTTTAGTCATTATTGACGATATTGGTCAAAAGATACATCAAATATAATGTTACAAACACACACACACACACATATATGTGTGTGTGTGTGTGTGTATTCGTAACATTATATTTAATGTATATTTTAATTTAATGTATCTTTTGACCGATATCGTCAATAATGACTAAAATAATTATTTCGATTTTATCTTCTCTCAATATATAGAAGATAATATAATATTTTTAAATGTGATTTTTTTTTTTCTGGTCATCTAATGCATATCCTGATTCCTTGCAAGGTCTCTTTTTCTGATGTCACTATTGATAGTGCTCAATCTTAACTGCACACTTTATCCTACGTGTAGAGCTTCCACCTCTTTGTACAAAGCTGATCTATTATCTTGTTTTCCCTCCCAGGTCTGATTGCTTCTAACTAAAGTGATAGCGTGTCCTGAGGAGAATTTTCACCCCTGTTTTTATGTCTGTGAAAGGCTGATTACTATTGTGACAGATGCCTCACACAGCTGCAGAAATACTTGCTCTACTCTGAGCAGACAGCTGAAAATGAACAGTCATTATTTACATTATGTATTTTAGACTCATTCTTGCTGTTCCTGTGCCTATGCCTCACAATGCTAGTCTTTCTTTACGTCTCCCTCCTGCTCTCTCTTTCTGTCTGTCTTCCCATGTTTCCTCATCAAGGTATGAGTGCGGAGACTGATAACTAATTCCAGCAAAGTACAATAACTGAAGCTCCCGCCTCCCAGAGGGACAGAAAGTAATTACTGACCTCCCACTAGCCGCTTGCATGTATGTGTCCATCTTCCGGCTGTCATCAGCTGTTTTTCTATCTTCTTTTGACTGATTATGCTTATGCACGGTGCTCAAATCTAAAAAATACCATTTTAAAGATCCGTTGTGATCTTAAATGCATGGAAGCCTATATCTGCAATGGAATAAAATAAAAGGTAATTGCAACTTCTGACTTTTTTCTTGCATTTCTGATTTCTCAAAATTGTAAAAAAATAAATAAAATAAAAGTAAGAATATTAGAATTGTAAAAATTTAAGAGGATTGCAAGAAAAAAATCAGTTAACTTGTGAATGCAAAAAGAAATAAAATACATTTTTGAAAAAATGGGAGGAGTCATAATTGTGAGCAATAAACTTGAAATTCAACACACAAAAAAAAAAGTCTTAACTGAGATAAAAAGTCACAAATTTTAATTCCGTAGCAGAAACAAATTGTGTAAATTCGGAATTGAAAGGGGAAAAAATTCAGTTTACATCCTTCAATTCTGAGAAAAAAAAATGTCTGAATTGTGAGATATAAACTAATAATTGTGGGGGGGGGGGGGACGACTTTATTGCATGGCTAAAACAGGCTTTCATAAAAATGCATCAAAGGGTTAATAAGCTGAGTGTGGCCATCACTTGTACTGTCATAATAAAATGGGCAGAATTTAAGGCCTCTGTGTCTAACATGGTTAAAGAGATCATCACTTTTTTTTAAAAAACAAGGTGCTTCACAATGCTATAGAAGAAGCTTTTGTCTAAATGACTCCATAAAGAACCTTTATCATCTGAAGAATTCTTCAGATTACAAAATTGTAAGAAAGAGATGGCTGTTTGTGGAACCAAAAATGGTTCTTCTATAGCAGGGGTGCCCAATTCTGCTGGTGATCTACTGTCTTTCAAAGTTCAGCTCTATTCAGAACTCTAATCAAACACACCTGTCTTTAATTTTCAAGCGATCCTGAAGACCTTAATTAGTTGCTTCAGGTGTGTTTGATTAGAGTTGAAGTTCAACTTTGCAGGATAGTCGATCTCCATGAGCAGGATTGGACAACCATGTTCTATAGCATTGCTGTGAAGAGCTTTTAAGCACTTTTATGTTTAAGAGTGTATGCTCTTGTACTCGTAAAATTAACCTTTAGCAAATAAACACATTTAAAATGTAGTCTAAAGTCCTTAAGCATATCCCAAAAAATCTTGAATAGTAAACTTTCAAAATAAGTTTTTATAATGAGCTGATTTTCGGCATCAAAGGTCTGTCTATCTTGTCACTGTCTGCGTGTGTGTCTCCTGAGCCCATCCCAGTAAACACCCCTCCCAACTAGCTATGATGTGTCACTTCAGTCATCTGAGCCATCTGTTTACTGCCGTCCTCAATTACCTCTGGATTTGTGTGTGTATTTGCATGTGTGTGCATGAGAAAGAGAGAATGGGTCGAGTCAAACAGGTTAAGAGCGCTTGAAGTATCATCGTATAGCAGCGTTCGAATATTTATACCGAGCTGGGTGGTAACTGTAAGCAGCTGTGGATCTTTCTTTTGTAATGAGGTGATCGGCTTACACTGTTGCAGCATCCTCTGCTGATATTGAGGGAGTTGTTTGTCATGTGTTATTGTTTGGCAAGGACGTTCTTTGTATACGGTCCCTTGAGTGTGAAGACAGCACAGAGGATGGCATTTCACACCGGTGTGATATCTGCTTTGCTTCGGTTAAATGTGGTGGAATTCAAAAAGAAAGAAAAGAGTAGTCACAATGCAAAAATGTAGTACCAATACCAGTGAAAGTTCTAGTGTAGAAATACTATTTTAGGATCAAACTCACGTAGACGCTTTACTAATAGAAAGGCAAACAGAATGAGAGGGAGAGAAAGAGTAATGAAGAGAAGTTCATCTGGAATTGTTTCAGTGCTTTCATTATGGGTAATAACCTTCCCTGCACTGTTGATCAGACAAATTCGTCTGCGGGGCTTTTCTGACGCCCCTGTACACGTCACTCTTTTCTAGTCTTACTCCTCATGCAGCGAAGCATTAAAAAGCCATTAAACTGTACTCATCTCACGCAATGAACAGGCAGAGAGACAGAGAATGAAAGAGGGAGAGACAGAGAAATGCACTTCAAAAGTCAATTCAAATGATTTATAAGCTCCGTTTTGATCACTCACTTCTGGTTCTCAAGGACATGGCCACACTGTGATAGAAAAACAACGCGATAACAAAATAAAAAGTGTGGAAAGATAGATAGTCATGGAGGGACAGATGCATTAGGCTGAAGGTACGCAGTTCACTTAGTCCTCAACTTTTAAAAACAGTCCCAAAACAAGCATGCAGTGGACAAGAATGACAAAATGGAACATTACTGTAATGGGTTTATAGGTTTTTGAAGCCGCCATCGTCTTCAAATATCTTCTTGGTTGCCACTGAAATCCATTAGGCCTGCTGGAGTAGCATTAGATTTTGTCATGGCTACCGTCCCTTTAAAACACACCACAGAATCACATTTCTTCTTAATCTAATCCCCTGACAATGCTAGACTAAAAGCAGGCCAGCGGGACTATAAGAGGGTGAGAACAACAAGGTTTTTGATTGGTAAAACGAGGGAATGAATGCAATGTTATGAATGTGATAGCATCTCAACGGAGCGCTTCATCCTGACAGCAGGCTTAGCGTCGGTCTGTGATGAGAGTCAAATCCCCGTGTCGGTATGTCTAGAGAGGGAAGGCTGCTACAGGTGTCGGGTAGAGACACAGGAAGAGTGAAAGGGTGTGTTTTTGTGTGTAAGAGTGATAGCAGGTATTAGGGCAGAGCTAAGCCCCTGTGGCGACGACTGGATGGAACGCTTTATCACAGGTGTGTCTGAACTTTGATGGCACCGCAGGTGAACCGAACACATGCACACACACAAGCAGTGTACTTACACTTACGAAGACCTGCAGGATCGTTGCTAGACCATGAGCCCCATAGAAATATTGCTGTGCCCCAGTAAAACATTAAATTAATTTGTTCAAAAACACTGATCATTTAAGAACAAAAGTGACATATTTTTGAGTAATTGATTTATTCTTTGAAGTGATTTATTTAAAAACACTGATTCATTAAGAAACTAAACAAGTGACTCGACATAGAAAAAGAACTCAGTAATGAAATAAAAAAGTGAGCAAAGTTAAACAGTCACTGGGGAGAAATGCATTAGTCTGAAACTAGACAGTCTACTTAGTCCTCAATTTATCAATTTTTAAAACTGGCCCCAAAACAAGTATGCCGTGGACAAGAATAACAAAATGGAAGATTACTATAATGGGCTTATAATTTTTTGAACCCGCCATCATCTTCAAATATGTTAATCAGGTCTGCTGGAGGAACACATCAAATACTTGCTTCATCTGAAATCAAACACGCTCTGAGTACGTATGTTTGAAGAATTATGACACGCCTGTTAAAAAAACAAAACAAAAAAGTAGCATGAATGTAGAGTGAATATAATCTGGATGCACTACATTTGTTATGACATCATTGTCATGTGACTTTTATGGTCATTTTTGCCTACTGTATATTGTCAGGAAGTATGTCTATTTGAATGAAGTCGCTGTCATTAGAATCATCACGTAATTTGTTAAAATATTGTGATTCATTCACGAATACTCATCTGCTGATATTTAGAGCATCAGTGCTCATGTGATTCCCCACCATTGACTGAAATTTCCGTCATTCACAAGACATTTCTCCGCCATTGATAGAATTTTACAGATTTTCCATGTTTTCCCTGGTGCGTGGTAGGAGTTAAATAAGTGATAAGGGTTAAATATTTACCTTTCACCTGTATTTATCTAACTGTATTCTAAATAGTAAGTCCTGGATCCAGCTTAAAAGTAAATAGATAGTGTTACTAAAATGTAAGTAAATATATATTTTTTATGCAAGAGTTAAGTTGCCATACAACAGTATATCGACAAATCTTTTTCTCTGTATGGTGACCTGCACCAGTGGTATGGTGTCAAACTGTATGATGTTAATAAATTAAGGCAGATCATCTGAATTCAAGCTTGCAGTCAATTGTAAGTAAATCTTTTTTTGTTTTTTTTTACATTAACAATAATAAATTGTCATAAATACTGCACACTTAAAAAAAAATCATATAGTAGGAGCCCTATTTTATTATTTTACTGTTTTTATTGTCCAATCAATGAGGCTTATCTGATCTAAGAACTGTTGGAAGTTGTGCTTATGTCCACTGTCCAGACAGTAATTCTCCACACCTCATCAGGATGTGTTATTTCAGCGTCCAGATTCTGGATCAGCCACGCTGCACTGGCCTACGTGTGTTATTGACTAATCAGACTCCCCTAAGGGGGTCCGTTCACTCTGACGCCAATAATCCTGAGCATGTAGCGCTAACTGCTAACAACCATGCACACACACACACATGCGGTGCCCTCTTCTGTGCAGTCATCCAACCACTTCTTGGACAAACAGACGGAGAGATGATGATTATGTTGCCACTAATCTGTAGTCCCTCATTCCAGCCACCAGGGAACGAGTGTGCGGCTTTTTTTTAATAAGGACATAAATGATCCCCACGAGGCAGAGAATTCCCATAGGAGAGAGAGAGAGAAAAAAAATCACTCTAACGCTTATCATTGCGACTGTTTGCAACCAGGGGACAAAATGGCAATAAACAAGAGGTGCAGCGGAAGCCGGCGGGGTGATAATATGCACAGTTATTTACACGTTTGCATGTTTATCTGTGCTTGGCAGACTCCCGCCAGATCTGGGATGCATTCTCCGCTCTCGCAGGGTGTAAAGCTTCTAGACGGTAGCGCACACACACTGTCTGACTCCTATGCTACTTGAGTGTGTTTTCTAGCTGGAGGTTTGAATGCGTGATTGGTTTGGATAGAGATGTTTGCGCTCCCTGGAGAACACAAGCTCAGCAGAAGACGGACTGCGCTGCGACTGATAATCTTTAGAAATCACAGAGACAGTGTCCTAGAAACAGAATGAAACAGAGAGGGAATGAAAAAGAGCCTCATCATGATGGGAATTTGTAAAATTGATGAAAGAAACATCCCGAGATTTTTGTGTTTTCTGAAAAAAAAAAAAAAAAATGTTTATGTGCAAAACTCACTTCTATAATTCTAAGATGCCCTTGGCAAGCTCCTTCAGGAGCTGAGGTTGTCCACATGTACATACACCCCCATGCATCTTCAAAAAAAAAAAAGGTTTTACTTAACTCTGGCTACTGGGAGAAACTTAAGTGACCTGTTGAGGTCAGGGTGATGGGACAAGGCCTGACACCGCAAACTTGTCTCCAGGAAATCCCAGTCAAGGTCAGGGAAACAGATATATAGGTGATAATCAGCTGTGTCTTGGAGGCTGGACTGCTGTCACAAGTTCTATAATGGAGAATACACTGTTGGCAGACTTTGATTTTTGCACAGCATGGCTTTTTTTCTACAACAATTAAATACACAAGAAGTTAAAATTAAGTAACTTTCATTTTAGACACAATATTTATGTTGCTTTTTCTAGTTTTGCTCCATCATTGAAATGAGTTGTGATCAAATTTGGGCATCTCTGAGCAACACACAGTGAGTGATGTTGTGAATGAATCTGTGGAGTTTAAATGGGTCACTTTGAGTAAATGATTCATCTCTACTCATAACAACAGTCACTTGCACTGTTATTAAATGAATCAGCATTTTGAACAAATCGATTGAATTGAACAATTCAATGACTCGTTTATAAAACGATCACTTGTTTCGTTGCTGAATGAATAAGCAAACGTTAAAAAAATTGTACTGTCCCTGATTTATACTTTTGAAAAATGCTTTAGCAATTATGTATGAATCATTTAAAGTGGTTTTAATAAGTTGTGTTTCGTTCCTGAATAAATAATTGTTATCAGAACATACATTGAATGACCAAAATAATCCACAAAAATTCTATCACAAAATTGGTTTCTTAAATTCCAATCAGGAAAAAAAAGTAAATTTTTAGCACTTTTGGAAATGTTATGTGCATAAGTGTTCAAAAGTAAGGCCTTTTGGAAGGACCAGTGATGCATTTGCTAGTAAGTAGGCTAATTTAGCTCATTTAATGTCTTTTCCCACAGGTGCCATGTTACAATTTCTCCCATTCTTTGTTTTTTAAAAAAGTGGCCTGTCTCTTTATATTGTCTCTGCAAACCCTTGCATAATAGCCCTACAGCACACCTGTGGTGACCACCTCTAATGGCCACTTTATGTGGCTCTCAGCTGGGCTGTTTGCAATTCCTGTCAGGTTGGGTTTTAAGGCCATTGAGTGAGCGATGTACAAGTACTGTAAAGAGTCGATGTACTGTATAAGTTTAAATAAAGTCGTGCTACGAGGCTTTTTGGCAGGCACAGACATTCACTCTTATAATGACAATGACAATGTCCATTAAGACCATTGTCCTTCAATTAGAGAAGATGAGTGGGTGGTGGTACCTTTCACACTCTCCAGACAGAGTGTTTTACATTCGCATTGCTTTACATTATATTAGCCGGTAAAAGTGAAAGTTCTGCAGATATTTGCATAAAAGTCTAAGTGAGAAGTTCTTACTTAAATAACACTAGGAAAACATTTAAGTTGTTTTTTTTATTTTTATGTAAACACAAATGTATCATACCTGTAAGTAAGTGATGTAGAACTATGTAGCAAAACCTAGTATATGTCCTACTGAAAAAGTGTCATCCTGTAACCATAATTTGCTACTTGTAAGTCAGCAGTTGATATTAAGGGGTGCATTTCTAAAGAGAATTTGACTGAGCAAACATTTGTGTTGTGGGGATAAGTCATCAATATTTTGGTCCTTGAAGAGGAAAGGAATGCATTATAAATATGCAAATTTTAATTAAGAGTGAATTTTGTCGATCCTTGGGTGTACACTAGCATATAGAGTAGCTTCAAAGCTAGACAGAACACAATACACAAGACTTCAAGATTTCAGGAAAACCAGAAAAAGAAAATCAGGCAAAGGTAACAAATGAACCAACTTGTTCAAGAAACACTGACAGGAAGTGTTGATGTAGAGAGATCCAAAAGCCAAAAAAAAAAACATTTATTATCCATGCTCTTGTCCAAGGTGGTCTGCTGGCTCGAATCAGCTTGACCAAGATGGTGTACCCAATCTAAACCAGGTCCGCCGTAATCAGAGACCAATCTATACTGTCTTTGGACCAACTAGAAAGAGATATATGTATGTGTGTACATCAAAATACCCGATATGCAATGGAGGGCAGCACCTTTCCTGGTTTCTCTCACTCTTCTCATATCCTTAGAAGCAGAGTAAGAGAATTCCTTTGAGGCCTGAGAAGACTAACAAGACATCTGCAATATAGACGTGGGCTTCTCACTGCCCGAGATCATAGACATCCTCCTCCTTCCCATCAGCATTTCTCTACCTCTGTTGATGTCTTAATGCAGTCCAGACCCACTCCGCTGAGACACACCATGTAGAAGTCACGAAGAGCCGGAGTCCACGCATCAAACTCGCTTTTCATATTCACCCTCAAAACACCCAGACACGTCCCTTATTCATGACTGACATCAAGAGGAGGACATGAGGTGAGAGGGGGAGAGAATGCGAGAGAAAACGAGAGGGCTTCTGTAAGAGAAAGAGGAAGGATGAAAACCCAGAAAGAGCTGAGAGACAAACAGGAGTTGCTCTTTGAAGTCGTTTGATGTGCCGTGAGGATTGTAATGCTCAGGGATGATATATTTTTGAGCAGAGCTTGCGCGGATGGAGAGGGGTTGAGAAAGAGAGAGATAGAGAGTGAAGGCTTTATTGTGAGAGAGTGACATGTGTGCTGACCCGCTCCAGTCAGCTGCTTGATGTGCAAGCTAATGAAACTTTCTGCTGATGCCATTTATCCACTAATGAGGGCCACTCACCTCTACAAACACACACACATTCACGCACAAGAATGCAGGTGTTGAAATTCAAGTGTACACAAATACGACATATCTTAGTAAATACATTAAAACAAGCTAAGGCAAGCATCACCGTTGTTTATACTTAAAGTTAGTTGTTGTTTTTTTCAAATTTCTGACCTCTTCAGTTTAGAACTGTGAGGTATTGTTTGTGTTAAGGACATACACTGTAAGATACATCAAATCATGCAGCTTCCTGAGCAGAGGTGTGATGTTTGAATCTCACTAACCTGCATTAATACATTTATCCATGGTAACTGTGGCATTATTCCCTAGGAATTCTGTCATTTTATATCTCACATTTATAATTTTATATCTCACAAATTTGCCTGTATAGGTCAAAATCACTAATTTATACTATTACTCTTTATGTCAATGTATCTTAAAAATGTGGCTTTATACCAATTGTGAATCCATAAATAAACCTTTCTCACAAATATGACTTCATATTTCATAATTATGACTATGTCAAATCTGCTAAATTATATCACAATGAGATAACTGATGAGATGACTTCATATTTCACAAATTACTGTCAGAATTGTGAATTTATATCCCAGTCATATCAAACAATTCTCTTACCATTGCAAATACATATTTCAAAAAGATTTCTTGCAAATGCAACCTTTTCTCACAACTATATCCCACAAATGACACTATTTCACAACTATGATATATCTTACTGCAACATTATATCTCACAAATGTAAATACATAGCTCACAATTATGACGTTATTTCTAACTATTATGATTTGCAACTTTACATCTTATAAATGTGACTATATTTTGAATCTGTAGCTTTACAGTATGTCACAATAATTGCAACTTTAAAATTATTCATAGATTGCTTATAATTATGACTTCTCAGAAATGTGGCTTTATATCTCATAAGTGATTTATTTTCAATCTCACAATTATGACTTAAAAAACCTCACAAATACAACCTAATATATCAACATTGTTAATTTTTAGCTAAGAGAGTCTATTTAACTGTGACCTTACAAATGCGACTTCATATCTCACTTGTGATTACACAACTCATACATTTAACTTTATATCTTGCATGTGCAACTTTCTTTCACAATTTTATGTCAAACATGTTTTCATTATATAAAAATGTAGTACTCTGCCAATGTGCTGTAGTTCTCATTAATGCATATTTAAAGGGATACGTTGAGAACTGCCATACTCTCACATAAATGAAGCACATGTTTATGTAGCACATAACTGCTCTAATTTCAGTTCCACCGGTGTAAATTGAAACTGTTCACATCTAGTTTGTGACCCGCTCCACACCTTCCCAAACTTCTACTTCCTACACACACTTACAGTTCAAAGTACAAAGCCCAGTGTCCCTCCCACACACACATACACTCACATATGGAAATCTGTGTCAATATACCGAGAGCAGCTCTTCAAAAGTTAGTGAGAGACAAATTGGAGGGAGAAAATGCTATGTATTATCTGCTTGGGGTGTAAAGAAGGGTGAGATCTGATATGTAGAGTGATTGTTGACCTTCTCAATGCTAAGATGTTCTCCAAGACCCTCCTACAGAACCTCTGAAGATTATCTTCCAAACAGTGCATAGACTTACATTACAGACCATGAGGCTATTAACTGTATAACAATAAAAAGGGCATATATACACATACTTGACACTTCATTCCAGCATTAAGAATGATGGGGAAGAAAGTTGAAAGAAAGATAGAGTAAAACACTCATGTGAAAAGGAATGGGGGTCAGGGATCAGCACTACCACCAGGGTGGTCCTAACAACGCCAATGAACAACAACATGATGGCAGCAGTTTTCCCTCTAGTTTTCTTCCTCTGAATTAAAACCAAAAATGAAGCAATGTTAAAATTTGGCTTTGGTTTGTGGTTGCAAGATAAAACATTGTGTGACATTACTAATTACTGTAACAAAAACTGGGTGTCTTTTTTTGGCATCACGCTTGAAACTTAATCCATTTGCTTCTTCTAGTTAAGCTTTAAAAATGTGTTTGACAACAACTACTATGATAGAAATGAAACCCCAGGAAATGTTTCCCTCTAAGCTGCCACATATTTATGTCTATCTTTATGTTGTTGTGTCTTTTTTTTCCATTGCGCCATCAAACAAATTCAGATGAATCAGATTTGTTTTGATGTTAATGAAAAATAGACAAAACTGAAACCTTTCAGAAGGCAGAGGAATGCTTGTATCATTAAGTCCTTTCTCATCTGGCCTTTTCATCAGTTTTCTGTTTGGTCATCAGATGTAGGTTTTTGGGACCCCACACATCTACTATAGTGTTTAAATAGAGACCATACAATCCTTGATTCAGACTTTCTACTCATTTAAAACAAGAGATCTCTTTCTCTCTTGTCTTTCTCGCATGCACACATTCAGTCAGTCCCATGGGGTCACAATGAGTAGAATACCCCTTTAAATGTCCTTTGCTTTGAACAAAGGCCTTTATTTACTGTTGACAAGGAAGAACAATGGACAAAAACAATGGAGAACAGCAACCTGCTGTTCCTTAAAAACAGGTCCGGTGGCCTTACAAACCAAACCCCTCAACCCATCCTACACAGAGAACAATGTACGGGAGTACTATAGCTAAAATAGTTACACAAGTAACTTGTACTATACCTTTTTTTCACACAGCTTTTCCAGTAAGCTACTTTTTCCAATAAGTAGCAGCAGTGAGTGAATAATACAATGACTTTCAACAATTTTCATATACTTTATATATTCATTAGAGAATTAATCTAAAATTAATTGCTTCAGTCAACTTAACTGTAGTTTAATGAGTAGCTTGTAGCCTGATAAGCTACAATTTTAAAGTAGCTTCCCCAACAGTGTTAGAAAGAGTTCCATGCATATACTGTAGGTGGTATTGAGTGAAACTATATGGCTGAGTAAGTTTTCAGGGATGCATTTCTAATTAGACTCAGTTAATGACAACTGTTCTTTCCCATATTAATCAAAATCCCCATCTCTTTACACAAACGTAGTATCAGGTGAAAAGACTGACAGCTGACCACACTGGAGACGGAGCGTTAGACATAGTTCTTGGAACATTGGATTGATTGATGATATTATTCTTTTGCAAATTGGGATTTGAAAGGGAAGCCAGAAGCTCTGCTGAAATTACTTCTTTCAAACAGTCCTCGGTGCATTCCATCTCAGTCCATCATAAGCCACAGATGTGAAGCAGACCATTAAGTGTGTGTGTGTGTGGGTACGAGGCTGTGTATTGACGTCCTGTCTGCCTAATCACATTCCTAAGTCTCTCATCGTGTTTTCCCTGGCTGTGATGATCTGTTCCGAGCAGCACCAACGACCTTGGCTTTGGCCTTGTTTCAGACCCCATTGTGACTGATTGCTCAGCGCTGGAATTAACAGAGTGAGGCTGGCGTAGAACCGGGCACGCTCTGGATCACATGATTCAATTCAACCCTGTGGTTCTGCATGCCATCGATAACTAATTTTTTTATTTCGTTCGCATGACACTCCGCACACTCTTGGCTCTGTCCTTGGGGGACGGTGAGCAGGCTCAGGCATAGGGAAACAGAATATTAATAAGCCCTGAGTTTGTCTCACACTGGGATTCATGCATCCCAATGATGCAGACATTCCAGGGTCAAACATAAGGCTCTGGAATAGATGAGAAAGAATGAAACAGATGTAAATATAGGCAGATACCTCAAATATCCAAAACTTGAAAGTATAAAAAAGAAGAACATATTATTTATAGAATACTTGCTTGATAGCAAAGCAGTTAATTTGCATCTGGTCACATTTAACTGCGTTCTGAGTATTAGTCAACTAAATGCATTCATTTAAATGTAGCTAAATAGCTAAAATACATTGATTGCAACCACTTACTTTAGAATTTTTTTTTTACTTTTGAACACTTTATGCATATGTACTGTATGTTTTGTGTAGATAATATTTAACTGTATTAAGTAAACAAAATACAATTCATCAAAGTAACTGAAAATAAAACTAATTTTGGGTTAAATACTACTGTAGCTTAAACTTTTACTGTCTGAAATGTATAATGAACAAGACAGGAAAAAAATGCTTTAATGCTGTAATTCACCCTTCACAAACTCAAAATCTAGTGAAAAATACATCGGGGAACAAAAACGATGTCAGAAAAGACAGAGCAGGTTACTTTTAGTCTAAAACAAACTCAGTTTTTGCAATTTTGTCTTTTTTAACAAATGCAAACATTAAATACTGATTTGAGGCTCTTTAATGTGTTGTGACAGATTGCTATTGATCATATGAATTGATCATCTCTTCCTCTTAAAAAAATTAAGCACGAAATAAACATTAATGAACATCAGAAGGAATGTTGTTTCAATGCAAAAATGTCAATACACATCGTTTATGAAGTACATAATCTCTGACTTTAATTCTTCAGATCGCCTGTAAATCAAACTTCCAGGCAAAGGATTAATTGCTCTTTAAAACCATATCATCTACCCATCCCCATAAAATATTTTTTTTTTCTCTACAATGCAGTCCTATGCAAAGCAAGCCGAAATATATATATATATATATATATATATATTTACAGATTTAAATCGATGGAATTCATTAAAATTAAGTCATGACAAAATTTCAAGGATTGTGTTGCATTAGCTCATTTCAATTAAGTAAATTGAAGCAGCAGCAGAAATAACGTTTTGAGTGAAAAGCAATCTTGCAAAGCTCAACATCACCTGCATGACTCATGAGTTCTCTGAAAAATGTTGGCATCTCATAGTAAATTTATTTAAAATGCTGATTAAAAAATGCATTATGGCATGTCCCCCAATATACTGTACACTTATGCCTGTTTTCTGCAGAGCTTTTACTTTCATAAAACTTACATAAAACAAGACATTCTCATTCTGCGGCTTAAGCAAAAAAATACTTCTCTTCTTCTCACATTCATGTTTACCATCCGCTGATTTTCCCCAGGTCCCCATGCCTCATTTCTTCTCTGAACTCTACTTTGAGTATCACAGACAGCTTCTCTCTTCCTTTGGTTGCCCTAAGTCTGGTGGGAACTCTGGTGAGAAGTGCAGATGTTGAGCCATACCTCAGTGTTACTTTCAAAGTCGTACCACAGCGCGAAAACCATCTCATCCCCCTTGAGCTTCACTCTCTCTCCCTTTCTGCCAGAATAGAACAGTATGTGTTCCTAACTCCCCAATTCCATGGATATTACCTTTCATGGGATTCTAAAATCTGGCTGTATCCATTCGAGGCCCTTGAGGAGGGCAGCCAGCGCATGTAGATTGCACCTCAACCCTGCTGAACAGGGAAACGGAGTACTCTTAATAGAGCACATCAGCTCAATGATCCAGAGCCCTCATCAAACCGTCATAATATCACCCTAATAGCTCTCCCAAACTTTGAGGTTCAGTCCGAATTGGACATTTTTCCCTGAGCAGCTGTAAACCGGCAGCACTCCAGTGGAAAAAATATGGCCGTGGCGTTCTACTGCTTTGCAGATGACAAAGGGAAAAAAATATAAGGGGGAACATGAGCTCTGTGAATGAGAACATTGGGACTTGAATAAAATTATGGGAATTTAAAAAGATGGAATATGTTTAATGCAAACTGTGATACAGAGGATCTCTGCTCTACCTCATTAGTGGCTGGAACAGTTGGAGAGGTGTAGCCAGGCTCAGGAAAGCAGACCGTTTTCAAACAAAATGACTCAATCTGAGCAGTTCGGCCTGGGCCGGCCGGGTTTACGGGTTCTCAGAATCACGTACCCTTGAAATTGTGCCGCAGGTTTGCCAGGTTCCTGGCTGTGCTGGCAGCTGAAGGAGTACTGTGGGTCCAGGCATGCAGGGGCGCCAGAACGTTCTCCATCTGCCGCGAGCTGCTCCCTGCTGCCCCGCGGCTGCTCTGGCCTAATTGAGTGATGCAGCTCCTGTCCCTCATAATGTCCTTTATATGAATTTTTAACACACAAACACAAAGGAACACTAATTCAGACACGTGTATATGCACATGATCCTAACCTGACCAACAGTGGGGTTTCAGGTAATGTTTGGGTCATGTAATTTCCAGGCGATTTTTCCATCATAGGCTTCATTAACATAATCACCAGAGAATCAGAGGGAGTCCGATAGCATTAGACAACATTTGATAGCATTCTGTGGTGAAAATTATATTTTAAAAATTGGTCTCCTATGTCTCGATGAGGCTAATTTCACATCTAGCATTTTATGCATCCTAAATATGCACAATTAAAATAGTATTTAACAAATTTTTAATTAATAGCTTATTTAATAAGCTTAACTTACAGCTTGATTGAAAATTATGTTACAATGCCAAATACCACCTCAAGCTGTTTGCTGACAGTTGTCTATATACAGTATATCCACATTGGCAATTAATAACGTTATGATAAAGTCGGTCCATAAAATAAATGCTGTTGTTTTAAAATTTCTATTCATCAAAGAACACCCCCACCCCCCACAACAAACAAATAAAAACTAACAGATTCCTAACTTTTGAATGGTAGTAAATATTTAAATTTTTAGTAACACATTACTAATTTACTTTTCCCTGTATGTATTCCCAAAGGAATTCATGGTAAAATTTACTTCAGGAATTACATCCTAATTCAGGCCATTAGTTGTTAAGGGTTCAGAATTCAACTTAATGCTTTTTACATTGTTAAACTGACATTTTTGCACATTATATATCAATGTAATCTTATGGTCTTAAGAGCATGGTGGCAGTTCATCTGTCTGCTTGTTAAGAAGCGGGCACACGCTCTCTTTCTGCGGTCACGGCTCTGAAGGGATGATGGAGCGAGATGAGAGCAATGCTGACGTGTCAATCAGCGGGACCAGGCGCTGGGACGACAAATGAAGTGTTGTGCTAGTGAGGGTATGGGGTTAATGCAATTACAGTGAGACTCAGCAGGGTCGAACCTCACACCTAAACCCGTCCCTCTCAGTCTCTCTCTCTCTCTATTCACTACACTACAGGTCACTCCAGGGCCAATCCCAGGGCTTCCTCAGCCCGCTCTGATCCTGATCCGCCCCGCTGTGGGAACACCGTTCCCGGTGCCCTTGCTAACTGTGTTTAGTCTCCAGAGCTTCGTAGAGGTAAACCCAGTCTAGAGCGAAGGCAGGGAGCCTCTCATGTGATATGATAGAGGAAGGTTCTGACATTAATTAGCGGGGCACCGTGGGCCGTGAAATCCAATAAGGCCATGTAATGGTACGCAATTTACGCGAGCGATGGGGAGACATTAAAGTGGACGCCTGTCTGCCACCATGATGTCTGAAGGGCGACCCTGCACTTCCTGCCCAGGGCCAAGAGGCACAAACAGAGAGTAAGGTTACTGTCATAATGCGAAACAGACCGCAAGTGTGTGCAGAGGGGAGAACATCTACGAATGCACAAAGTAAAAAAGATGGCAACTGGGTCAATGACATAAAAGAGTGTCCACGATAAAGAAAAGGGCAGATCTTTTTTTTTTTTTTATCTTGTTGAAAGTATCTTCCAAGTTCTTAGCAGTGTTTAAATTTAAGTTAAAAATAATAATAATAATAATAATTGAATGACTATAAAAATGTCATGTAGTCCATCAAGTAAACTGTAATATATTTTTCATGTTTTCAATATAGATAATAATATTATCAATTGATAATAAAATAACGTTGACAGCTCCTCAAAATTAAATAAATTTTGAAAAAAAGTTATATCATGAATGAAAGTAATTTAATGCTCATGCTAATGCTTTAACAGTGTATTATAACATAACAACTTTGATGAATAAAACGTTTCCAAATATAAATAACCAATGCAGCATTGTTAAAGCACACACAAACGCACACAGTTTCCCCTAATCTCATGTTAATCTTGAGTGCCTACAGTATAGAGTAGTACTGCATCCTTTATATCTCCAAATAAAGTATTTCGTTTTATCATATTTGTAAAAGAAAGACAGAGCTTTACGATTCTCTAAGGAAAAAGCAGAGCTTCTGGAGGCGTGCTATGTGGGTGGAGCTAAAGTGTGACGAGCACTTGAGCGCTGGCCGATCACTAACAGAACACAGACATTTGATTCCGTTTCACTTACCATCTGAAGTTCTGAATCATAAACAGGATCAGAATAATGTGATCGAATGTAAATCAAGGTTCATAAGAGACATTTTAAACTCCATAAAACAAAATAATGATGACAAAAAAATATACCCACCCAATCTGGCAACACTGCTCGCTTTCCCCAGTCTATGCTTGCGCGGGCGCGTGCTTCTGTGAGAAATGCCCTTATAAGGAGTTCCATCCTCGACTACGTCATGAAAATCACCATCTAAAAAAACTTTGTCCATGTGCGGCATGAGAATCCAACTGTAAGGTATTTTTGCCCCCTAAATGATAATTATAATAATAAAATACTAATTCTTGTTTTTTTCCCTCAAGAATTAATTATTTTTTTTTTACATTTATTCCCTCACCAAATATGAAAAGAAATACAAAAAACCCATACTCATTATAGAACATATAATTTTGACTACAGTATAAATAAGATTTTTATGTATATTTGAATAAGTTAATGTCATGTCATTGACCCAAGTATTCTTATATGTTAAGATGTAAGAAGATAGGAAAAAACAGACCACAGTACTACTTTTTAACTGTCATTTTGCATTAAATACCTGCTAATGGTCACAGCAATATTTATTGCATTTTAATCACTCTCACTAAATATATTTCACAATAAAGCAAAAGATGAAGAAAAATCTCTGCCAGGAACACAAAACAAATTATAATTACCTCACCCCGCAATTCTTTAAACTCGCTGCGCTCAGCAGGAGGAAATGGGCTACTTCTGGAGCATAACACAAGCTCTGAGTTAACTCAGACAGAAAATACCAACCTTAAACAAACATACGTGTATCGATGCCCGTTTTCAAAGAAGCAGATACAGCGGGTTTATGTCGCACAAAGGGAGGAAAAAAACAGAAAGTCTCAAGCAAACAAACAGTGAGACCCTTACAGATTTCAAACTGAAACCATATGATAAGATCCACAGTTCACAGAACGTCTGGTGTTCCAGCGCCCCGACTGGCCCCTCTACTGTCCCGAGCCGTTTCTCAGGGTTATGTATTCAGAAAAGTCTGAGCGTGAAATCACAGAGGCAGAGATTTGCATCTGCTCACCTAATACTACTGGAATGCTCATGAACTCTAAGCACTTCTAAGCTCTGATAAATGCATCTTCCCAAAGGACAAAGATGTTTTGAATTTCTTCACAACACTGTATGAAAAATGTATATTTATGATTTATAATGCAATCAATGGACTTGGCTGCCGCTGAGATTTGGGATTTGGCACAAAACCCTAGCAATACACACAAATGCCTCCCTTATGCAAGTCACAAACAAGATACTCTAAATGTAATATGAATCCATATAGTTGCAGAGGTAACAAAACTGTAGACAAGTCATTCTAGTATAGTTGAGCACTAGAAAACCCAGTGGTTTCCTTATTCCGAGTCTCAGCTTATACCAAAGGATTAAGATGGAAAGTGATGGGCTCTAACTGACAGCCATCCCAGTTTCTGTTGGTCAAACAACAGGGGAGCAGCCGTTCCCTGACTAATGGACAACTTTCAGTCTCTGGGAGAGGAACTTGGAAGACTGCCGTCTAGGGACTTTCTTCCCCACTGTGTGAAAGCTGTACAAAGCAGCCTGTAAGAAAGCTTATGCAGACATGAAAGAGGGACAAGGTGCTTCCACTGCCATTGCCATGCACTGAGTAGCAAATGTTACTAGGTTATAATTGTTTCCTTTGAGACAAAGAGTGGCCTTCCTCTAGGGAGCGAATGGTGGCTGAGAAAGTCAAATCCTCCACTGAGATGTATTCAAATTTCAGGATTTTTCTTGCCCCAGTATGGAGACATATATACACTAAAGGGTAAGTTAACTTACAGTCAATAATTACTCGCCCTCATGTTGTTCCGGATGTAAACAAGGCTGATGATGTCAAATATGTTAAAGCATTATGAGCTGCATTGCTCTACTCTCCAAAATGGCGGAAGGCGTAATTTATGTTCCAAAGGTCTTTTAAGTTTGGAATGACATGAGGAGGAGTAATTAATTACATAATTTTCATTTTGGGGTGAACTAACCCTTTAAGAAGTGCAATGGGCTTTTTGAGAAGCATACAGAATACTGCACTGCCCATGTGATAAATGAAGTTGAAAACTGGTTTAAAACTTCAAATAAAATGTAATTTCTAAACAAATAGCTGGACACCACTTGCCAAACTAAATAGTCATGTCATGAGAAAGCAGTATACAGTAACATAATTGTTTACCATTTCACCAACTACATAAAAACTTAATTTACCTGCACACTTGCAAACTGAAAATAATAATAATAATAATAATAATAATAATAATGATTAAAGATATTATTCAGACTCACTGTATTTAACCAAAGTGTTCTGAGCCTTTAAGCCTCATCCACTTCATTAACCTCAAAGCTTTCCACTCATTATTCCACTTCTCTGCAGGAAGCCCTCATGGGTGGATAGTGTTTACAGGACCGCTCACTAGTACAGTATGAAACTTGCTCTTTGACAAGGGTGCAAAACAGAACAGTTCACAAATTCAAAAAGGTGCCACTGACAGATGAGGTCTGTCCTAACGCATGGCATATCAGCTTTATTGTAATATTTCCTCAAGGCTGAGAGAGCTGAAAGAGAACATAAAATATGCTCCATCTGTTCTGACAAGGAGAAAGAGAACGAGGTAAAGAGAGATGGAGGGGAGAGAGAAAGTGAGAGAGAGAAAGAGAAAGTGCACCATGCAACAGTGCGCACAGAGGCTCTGGGAAATGAAAACATTTTTCTCTTGGGTCTTCTCACCCCATAAAACAGAGCCAGTGAATCGTCTGCCCATCTGTTCCTTTATCCACAAGAGTAAGTGAGGAGAGAGACAGAAGAATGACACAAATGAGACCATAGGTGCACATAGAGTAGTTAGTTCATCCCTCTCAACTTTTTCAAACTTTAAAGGGATAGTTCACCCAAAAATGAAAATACTGTCATTATTTACTAACCCTCATGTAATTCCAAACATGTACGAAAACATAAAACCACATACAGAATGTTTTGCAATAAAATAGACAACAAAAGTGAATAGTGACTTTGTATGCTATACTTGCATCGAAGCCTTTGTGAAAGAAAGACTTAAATTTGTCAACTGAAAATCTTGTATAGCCAAAGGTTATTAAATTGCATCCCAATTTGCATAACAATGCACTTTTCTACAAGAATAAGTATACTTCAGATACCCAGCTCTTATTTAACCAAAAAAAAACAAACAAAGTGTGGAATGTTGGACACTTCAAGCACTTAACGGTCGCAAGTTTAATTACGTAGTGAAGGGAGCTACCAGACTACAAAGTACTACCTGTGACCAAAAAAGTTGAAAATGCCTGGTAAAAGTCAGACAAATAAATATAGATTGGTGTAAAGAAAATACTACAATTTCTCCATTTATCACTGAAAATCTTGCCTTATGCATAGTGTGAATAATAGTATATGGTACTGCTAATTAGCACTGCATATGCTAATTAGATTTACAAATTTAAAAAAGTCTAGTACTCTACAATCATGCCCAAAATAGAAAAATAAGTATAAAATAGTGAAAAGCCATAATACTCATATGTGCCATGTTTATGATGGCTTCATGTGAGAAAAGATTAAAATTTGAATATTTTTCTCTGAAAATCTTCTAATGGCCTTCCGCCATAATTTTCCAACACAAAGTGTGAACAACATGCTATGCTGCTTATTAGTGCTACATATGCTAATTAGATTTACAGGAAAAACTGTGAATATTTTGTTACGGTCTTTATTTTTTTCCCCATAAGTAATGTATCTACTTTTGTGTTCCACACTTTTTTGAAAAACACAAGAGGGAGTAAATGAATACATTTTCATTTTCCGGTGAACAATCCCTTTACACACACATCCCACAAGCATCTGCTCAGCTCACAGAGCAAAATGAAGAGTGACAACGGCTGCATTTCATAATGATATGAAGACTTTAGCCACTGGATATTTCTTATCTAGCATCTGATTGTGCAGAATGGATTTATTGAACTCATTTATGCTGAGTAACAGTTTAATTGAGGCCAGTAAAGAGTCTCTCATTATCTAGATTGCTCTATCAGACCAGGAAATGAATGGGTATGCGTCTTTTCCGAACACTGCTCTGACATGCATAGCCTGAAACACACACAGACGCACTAAACAGAAGGACAGCAATCATTAAAGCTGACCAATAAAATGTGGAATACAATAATTTGAAGAGACGAGACATTTATTCAAGGGTATTTCTGCTTATAGAGACTGATGAGAGTGTTGCAGATATATAAGGATATTAGAGCTTCTTGCATGCTTATTTCTACAAATCAGGCTTTCAGTTACTATTTTTTTAGAGATTTTTTTTTTTTTTTTTCTGAAATCAGCATTGTATTTATTAGTATAAAAGCGTAAAACAAACACAGTTAGCCTGCGTATCAAAGCGCTAAATAAACATAAATGTGTATTAACTGAGAGACGAGAGGCAGCTTTCACAGGCTCAGCTCTCGTGGATGATGTGTGATAAGAACAAGCTCATAGTTCTAATTCGCCACATTCTCAAGGATAAGGTGAACAATTTTTGGTGTAACACAGCATAGTGTATTATTCTGAGGGAAGACAATGAGCTTGCTGAATCAACCAAATAAAATAATACCCATAAATAAATGTTCACAACTTCTACGAAGTTGCCTTGTTATTTGTGTATTTGTTTGTTTTAAATATTGGACATTTAACATTTGATAATAAGGTTCCTTTTGTTTACATTAACTATATTGTAACTATAAACATGAATTGACAAAATAATAATACTAAATATTAGATAAGTTAATTTCATTTACTAATTTACTCAACGTTACTCGTTGGACCTGAGCTAACATGAACAAATGTTAACAAAGATTAAATATTGTAGCAGATGTATCCCGTTTTGACGCTGGGATGCTGGTCCGTTGCTTGTTTATGCTGGTCTCGTGCTGGCAAAGGACCAGCATAAACCAGCAAAACAACCAGCTTAAACTAGCATAAACCAGCATCAAAACAGAAACAAGTCACAACACAACAGAAAGTCAAAATACAACAGAAAGTCACAACACAACAGAAACAAGTCACAACAAAATAGAAACAGCCCTAGCATAATGTTGTTAAAGCATTCTTTTTTAATCATACAAAATCTCACTGTACTCACTTAGCTGTGGAAATCTTTACAAAAGTTTGCGTGCTATACCCCAAATTTGATTATGAAGATTTTAATCTACTTTGCCTAACAATTAGGACACTGAGCAGAGGAGAAGGAAGTCAAATCAGCTTTTTCTTTCCCCCCTTAAACACACACACTTACACAATCTGGACTATCTATATTAACCAGCCAGAAGGCCGAGAAACGGCTGTCATACCAACCTGATCTCATGACAATTCATACATATTTTACAAGGTGGCTAATTCGTACAAATTTCTTCTACATCGTACGTATTTTATGAGTTGCCAATTCGTATGAATCTGTACAAATGACCTAGTGAGGTCGCACGAATTAGTACGAATTAGCATGAATTTGGCACCTCGTACGAATACGTACGAATTGGTCGTGAGACTGTGTTGGTCATACTCTGTGTTGGCTGCTCCAAAAATACATTCCTGGGATAGCGCTCCTGCCAATGAGAGTGAGCTCACGACATACACCGATTGATAAAGTACCCTGTGTGTGTGTGTTCAGAGCAGGAGGGCAAACACAAAGACTGAGTTCATAGTTAAACGAGAGCAATTATATCCTGCATTGTATAAAGAGACCTGCATGGAGGGTTGAATATTTAACTGCACTAATTAAAATGAGAATTGAGAGTGGGAGACAATGCTTAGCTTTCCATCCGTGACCTTCTCTTCCGATCTCACATACAAATTAGCCGAAAAATGTCACATTCGCACACTTCAGCTTCATGGCTGGATTCATACATTCTTCAAGTAACATTTATTTTCCCTAGAGAATTACCATAAACAGTATACATTCATTCAGGACTTCATTAACGGATGGAAATCAAGCCCCTGGAGTTTTAGCCAGCTGTTTTAAAGTGTACTAAACTAAATAAACAACAATTTAAGCCCTGTAGGCTGTAGTATTCCTGTACTGCCAAAAATAAATGTAAAATTATTACGTCTATGTAGAAGGAACAGTAATGAGTTTGGCTTGTGATGCTGTGAGGAGGAACAGGATGGAAACTTGGCATTAAACACAGGAAGCAAATCACAGACGTAATCCTGTATCATATAGGATCTAAAATAGGCTTAGTCATTAGTAGTTTTCTCATTCATTCAAAACCCAAATGCCAAAGAACCAATCAATCAGCTCATTGCTTTTAAATCTACCTGGATTATTCTCAGGAAAGAGTGCATTTGTGGTCCGTGTGTGTCCATATGACTGATTAAGAGGAAACTAAATGCACTGCGCATTCTTTGATTTATCTTTGGTTTGGCATACAGTATATAATGCAAAATAATTATAAAAAGCAAAGTATTAATAAATGTGACCCTGGACCACAAAATAAGATTCATACATCATCTGAAAGCTAAATAAATACGCTTTCAATATGGCAGCATTTGGCTGAGATACAGCTATTTGAAAATCTGAAATATGATGGAACCTGACTTTTACTTAATATCCAAATGATCATTTTAACACATACAATGTATTTTTGGCTATTGCTACAAATTTACCTGACTTTGTGGTCCAGGGTCACAAATCATAAATTATTTGAATAAATCTATTGTGTTTTTTTATCATCTTTTATCAGAATATCAACCAAACAAAATTTTCTGTTTATCATAAAACTGATAATTAATCAATGTTTTTATATTAACCTTTTTTTGGTATTGTGACTATGTTTTGTAACAAATGTGACAACTAAATTGTCCCACACATCATGTTATTTACAGCATTTGATTCACTATTGGAATAAATTACTGATGTCAAACATTTTTTGTGTGCTCGATGTAACTGCAATAGTGACAGCAACTAAAATACATATCAACGATGGTGGTGCCACTATCCATTGCAAAGTTGATGCAACACAACTCAAATCAAAGTTCATCAGTTAAATCTTACTTAACCAACAGCAACTTTTATAGCCTACCTGAGTTTGAAGTGGAGTATCTGAGCTATTCACAAAACTAACACAATGAGTGACTGGATCTAAAACATCAGATGACACACAGCTCATATATTCATCTTTTTAAGCACAAGTTTCTGCCAAGTTGTCACTGTATAATAATAATTATGTGCTTATGTATTCTAAGTGGGGGTTAAATCCCTAGTGAAACAGACAGACACGAGGCATGCATGTGCGCACCACACAGTGACACTGTCTTTACAGACTTGTCCAGAGGTCTCATTTACTGAAAACATGGTTGTTGGTCCAGAAAATGTACAGGTGTGGAGAATATGCTTGTCACTCTAAAATAACTGAACGCTGTGTGAACAGTGTTCATATAAAGCACTCAAATACAGGACTGTGTGAATGCCACCCATGTTTTCTAGAAAGTGCAGCAGTTAACCTTTTCAAATGACGAAAATAATAAAAAAAAAAAAAGAGATTTTCAAGCCCAAATTGCTACATTTCTGGAGAATGACCCGCTTGTGAATGCCACACGATGGACCTTATATATCATTTCAATAAATTCAGCCAAAGTAAAATCTCATGAGAACTTTCACAAATGAGAGACCATTTGGAGCCATCTGGTTATGTGGCAACATTCGTCAGACATTAATGTGTTTTTCTTTTCTTTTCTTTTTTTCTTTTATACTTTGACAGAGTTTTTTTCCAACACAAAAATGAAGAGAGTCACTTTTTACTTTGACGGAGACTGTTTCCAAGAAACAAATTTCTCTTCCAATCTTGCCCAAACAGATAAGCAAACAGACATCTGTCCCATTACAGAAAGTCTGATACAAAACAGTATTATTGTATTATCATGTTTTTTGAACATGTGCCATGCATGGTATTTTTTCAAGTTTTTTTTTTAAGGAGTACCATAATAATGTACAGTACATTGTCAAAATTAAAGGTTCTTCACGATTCATTCTTTCATTTACACGGATCAGTCATCCTGGTCCCTTTGCAGAAAAACAGACCCAAAGCATGATGTTTCCATCCTCATGCTTCACAGCAGGTATGGTGTTCTTTGGATGCAAGTCAGCATTCTTTCTCCTCCAAACACGACAAGTTAAGTTTTTACCAAAACGTTCTATTTTGGTTTCATCATCCCAATCCTCTTCTGGATCATTCCAAATGCTCTCTAGCAATCTTCAGAGGGGCCTGGACATGTACTGGCTTAAGCAGGGGGACACGTCTGGCACTGCAGGATTTGAATCCCTGGCAGCGCAGTGTATTACTGATGGTAGCCTTTGTTACTTTGGTTCCAGCTCTCTGCAGGCCATTCACTAGGTCCCCCCGTGTGGTTCTGGGATTTTTGCTCACAGTTCTTGTGATCATTTTGACCCCACGGGGTGAG
>JAUMHE010000043.1:15129614-15149062 GCA_032359235.1 Enteromius mattozi | reverse complement strand
AATGTAAATGGTCATGAAAATAAAAAAAACACATTGAATGAGAAGGTGTGTCCAAACTTTTGGCCTGTACTGTATATATATACTGTGTGTGTATATATATATATATATATATATATATATATATATATGTATTTTATGAGAATTGTATAAATCAAAAAATGACTGTGATTTTAACAGAATGTGATTCTCACCATGATGGTGTTTAGTGTTTGTGGGAATGAAACTGAGCACCTTATCTTAACATATATTTAAAAGCTGCTTATGATGGGCTTTGGTTCATCATGTGACTTTTTTTCTAATCACATCCTGCATTTCATGGTTATCTGTGTATTACAAAGGTACAACACAGATTTCAGTATTTTAACAGGTTCGTATATATTATATCAGGTAATGAAATTATGGTATACTGTAAATTTAACTTAAACCGTAAAACCTAAATTGTTACCATATTTTTTTTTACAGTTTTTTTGTGTGCTTTAATTGCGTTATTGTTTTTCATCAATCACTGAACGTGTTAAATTGACATCCCTACTGTAGAGTACGAAAAAATAATGCCATTTCTCCCAGCATTTGTCTCAGGAATGGGAAAAGACTTGTCATTAGTCATTAACCTTTGCTAACGTATGTCTCTGCCCCTCTGCTTAAGTCTGATCAATTGCTATCATATTGTCAATTACAAGCACTGCCACAAGAAGAATAAAAGATCAGATCGATACTTGGTTCAGAGGTACATGTTTGCCCAAGAGAATGAGCAATTTGAGTGTGATGATTTTTTTTTTTTTTCTTTTCTTCATTCGGTGGCTACAAACGCATTCATAACATCCTGTTTCAGCTCTCACTGATATTGACACCAAATATGTGCCCAAATATGGTTAGTGGATACAATTTCTACTGTATTGTTGGGCAAACAGTGTGTGTGTGGGTGTGAGCAAGAAAGACAGGAAGAAAGAAAGTGCATTTTTTATTTTATTAGGTTATTTTGTTTTTGTAAGTGAGAATGAGGGAAAAAAGAGACGGGCCAGTGAGATAGAAAAGAAAGAGGGAAATGAGAAAATAGACTTCAATTGTCTATTAGAGAGGTTATTGGCCAGAGAAGATTACATTACCTACTCTTTCGGCGAGCTCATTCACTTTACTCCCGAGAGGCCACCATCTAATGAGGAGGGTTAGTGTTTAGGCATGGCTATAGCCTCTTACCCATGATGCCTTTGAATATACACAAAGCAATCTCGCTCTCAAACTCTCAAAACTTCACTGCAAAACACACAAAGAGGGATATAATTCTCGCTTTTCAGCACGTACCTCACTCTATTGTGCAACTAATGAAGACGGCACACACACACACACACACGAAAATGAGAACCACTGAGACAAAAAACAATCTTCTTGTCCAGGTTTTTGAAGCAGCGGGCAGAGCAGCGGAATCACGTTGGCCGTCTGTGACCTTGTGAGAGAGATAAACCAGGTTATGAAACACAGACTAGAAAAGGATACCAAGGAGACTGAGAGATAGAAGGAAAATTGGACGAGGAATGAGAGGGATAGAGCGAGCTGAATGCCAGAGGTTCTCCGATTTCATCCACAGCAATCCAAACCACAGGCCCTCGAGTTCTCCTCCCCGACACGGCACTGCCTGCCAGCATCCACCACACTTAGCCACATCCCACACCAACCAGCCCAATGCCCCGGCCGCCTACACCACTGTGTTCACGGATTTAGGAGGAGCCGTAGTTCTCTAGTAACTCAGATATTTTGTGGGCTGATCTGAAAAAGCAGGGTTGTGAGAGGTTCTTTGCCTGTTCAGAGGGGAAGTGTGCAATTCCAAGTCAAACGGATCACACCGCAGGTCGGCTTGACTGCGCTGGGAGGTGGAAACTGTTCGCAGACAGTTCACTATCAATCTGGACTCAATGTTTGGAGAGGAAAAGGGAAAACAAAGGATGGTGTGTGTGTACGAATACGACAACAATCTTAAAGGGATAGTTCACCCGAAAATTAAAATGATCATTTACTCCTGCTCATTCCAAATCAGTATTTCTTTCTTCTACAGAATACAAACATTTTTCTTTTTTTTTTTTTGAACCACTAGACTTTTGCTTTTATGTTGTGTAGACAAATGACATGATGATATAAGGTTAATTTTTGGGTGAGCTATCCCTTTAATACTGCTAATGAAAGATTCAATAATGCAGTGCAATAACAATGATCATATCTCCAGGGCGATTCATTTGTGATGGTACTTTGGTGCATTGAGTTGGTTGCAGGAATAAATGGGGGGTGAAATAGTACGCTGAAATTTGAGTTGAGACGTCTTTGAGTTTGAAAAGATGCCTTGGGGCCAAACGAAGAATGCAACCAAATAAAAGAAAGCAAAGTGCTGATTTTATTGAGTTGTTTTTCATTAAGGCCTGATTCTTAAAGAATTACTTTACTGACTGCTGATCAGATACATGAGTTTCAGAGATGTACAAAATTTCTTAGACTGAAAAAAAAACTATGCTGTGGTAGATGATACAAGTGTATTATTGGAAGACTGGAGAAGATTGTTAATCAACAGAGCTGATTTTAACTTTACTGGGCCAGAGCTTACCCAACTAAAACAAACATTCAAGGTACTAGTCATCAGAAAATTTAAACATTCATCAAACTTTTTTTTTTTTTCCAACAGCAAGGAAGGACTTGATGAAAGAGACTTCATGCTTGCCTTGTATGAAAGCTGTTTACAGACTTGGTTAAATTTACATTTACATTTATTCATTTAGCAGATGCTTTTATCCAAAGCGAGTTACAAATGAGGACAACAACAGAAATGATTCATCCTAAGGAGGCAGTACAAAGTTTCACGGTTGAAAAAGAGATAAAAGTAAGACGCAGTGAAACAAAAGTGAATTTCTCTCTCTTTCTCTCTCTCTCTCTCTTTATTCTTGAAACATTACTTTCATTGAGAAGGCTTCAGATGCTCATGGGACGTTTGGGAAGATCATTAGTTATGGTGCATGTATTGTAATGGGCAAATGATGTTATCAATAGCATTACTTAGCATTAGTCCAGACCACAATATTCAAGTCCTTTTGGTGAAGCTGTGAAAAGCTCTCATGGCAATAATGCACCTGTATGGTGAAAGCCAGTTGTGAAAGTAAATAGCATAATAGCATAGACCTCCACATGTGTTGTTTTCCCACGATGGTGCAAGAGTGCTAAAAGGTAGTGTGCAATTGATTTCATGCTTCTTAGAGAACGCACACACTTGTCTTTGACGCCTGGGAGTATTGCGATGCTTCTAAACAGCTGAATTCGCATGAAGTGAGTGCTGGACTGAGCTTTTACTGTTATGATAACTGTATGTGGATGTGCCATTTTTGGCTGCAGGTATTATGTAGATGACAGTATTGGACAACTAGACGGCCAAAGCGGCTCTGTACAGTAATAGACTAAGCTGACGAGAGGAAGACAGCTTTAGTCTGAGTCTGCAGAGATAACAGTAAAGATGAGATTCTCTCCAAACTACATGCTATTATGGAAAATGCATCCAATCCTTATTCATGAAACACTGCTTAGATAGTCCTTGCTGGTAGAGTGATCTTCACACACACACATCCAGAATGCTGAATCGCTGGCAATATTTACAGTAAGAGAAAGCTAAAAACTGATCTTTTCTGTGAGCACTTAATTAAAATAAAAAGGAAAGTTTATGCTTAATTTTCTTTTGTAATACAAGCACTTGAGCTATTTGCCTCTTTATGATAAATTGCTGCTTGTTTTCCTCATTTGTGAGCCACTTTGGATAAAGCGTCTGCTAAATGAGTAAATGTAAATGTAGGTCAGTTACAGTATTTGGATACTTAAGCCACACTTAATGAGTCAATGTCATTAAATCAGATAATAAAATATCAAACCTGCCAATGAATGTTTTTATCAGAACTAATATCACCTTTTGAGCCATTTTTAAAATTACATTTTTCTGACTGCTCTTAATATGCTTAATATGTTTTTAGTGTGTGTATGAAATAAGTTTCCTTGTCTTATAAGATCGAGTTGGTTTGCCCCAAGTACAACGCAATAAACACAGGTGTACTGTAGCTCATGATGTTAACTATAAAACATTCCAATAGGATTTGTCAACTTTTTCAAAATAGTTTTTGAACTTTGAAATTTATATATAGTATTATTTGCTAAAACCTTACTGTTGTGATATTTTTACTGACATTAATACATTTCATTTAAATACACATTTCAAACTTTTCAAGACACTAACACTGGCTCAACCACTTGTGTGAATTTGGAGGCGGGACTATGTGTTTTATGTCAAATCATAATCTTTTTTCTTCTTTTCACTTTTATATATTATGTGGATGCTAAAGTTAGAATGACTACCTTATTACCTACTCATAAGCAGTATATTAGGAGTTTATAGGGGCAAAAGTCATACTTAATAGTTATAGTGAGAATTGGATCTTATTTACCTCTTCATATGTTATGCTTGCATCACTGCCTTGTATAAAACAGAAACCTGTTTTGTGAATTTGCTTAATTTATATATACTGTACATAGCCTATATGGGTGCTTCTCACTCCTGACTGTCCAGATCTTTAGACATCCAGTAATTTCACACCTTGATAAAGCATGGTGTTGCACACAGGCATTTCTGACCTTGATGAGTGCTCCCCGTTACCTCTTTCAGTCCTAATACCCAGTCTGGTTAACCCTACCTGTCACCACCAGCCTATGTCATCTGATACTAATTGAACCCCAGTTCTACCATTCGGACTAGTTCCAGCACTGCGGGCCTCTGCGAAAAATCCTCACATCCATCTCTCTGCCTTTCAGTTTGTATACCCGGCCTCCAATGTGCCTCTCTAGGCGGCAGGACGGCAGGGTTTCCTGACCGGACCCTTTGAAGGTCCAGGGAAGACAGATTACCTGTCTGAGCCCCAGGATGTGTGTGTTTGATGTTGGGTGCTTGCTGGGTGTTTGCTGACATTGCCAAGAGGCCAAAGATGTCTCCGGGTCTTTTGTTTTCCACCTTTCAACACCAGGTTCAGTTCACTTTCCAGAGCATTTCTGGAACAGATAGATGCATTGGTATGATGCAATACTGTGTGCCTTGCACATGTTTGAAATGGTCAATGAATTTGTGTCTTTTATGTCAGTATTTTGTCATATTCATTCATTTTAGCCCATGTTTTATTTGAATTAAAAAAACATTACATTTTAGGTGACACAATTCTATAATTTGATATATTAATTTAAACATGACTATAAAGAAACCAATAAACAAATAAATAAATAAATAAGTAGAATTTAGAATAAATAGAAATAAAAAAGGCAAAAAAAGAAAAAACGTCAAAAAATGATATATATACATTGTTTTACAAAAAATACTGCTTCAGAGTCTTTCTACTTTAAAATCCATAAATTCAGTTTCTTGGGTATCTTTGTAATTGTAAAATTTCGGAATAAATAAATAAATACTACACAATTTTGTATTGTACTTTGTATTTAATTTTGTATTGAAATGTTCTGCTTTTAATTAATTTTATTGAATGCATTTTAAAATATATTTTTATTCAAATTGTTTATAATTTTTATTAATTTTTATACATTTATAATTCCATTTGGCTGATAAAATTGTAAATGACAGTTTTCATTAGTAAATTTGTTTACCTTGTTTAAAGAAACTAAGCCAAACCTAAGTCCACACTTAAGTATAAGATGGCTGATGCTGTGAAGGAACGAGGCATGCTGTACAAAGATCTGTCAGTTTCTCTTCATGTCTAATTATTTGTTACAGCTCTAAAACATGAGCTTTAGTGATTAGCTGCCAGAGATCGATGCGTTTGATCTCCTGGGCTTATTATTTCCCGAGATGAGCTTGTTGAAGACGTTTCTGTCAGACTAGACACAATTGAGTAGAACAAACAGTAGCATGTGGGTAAAGTGAGATTTTTAGTAGGAGACAGACTGTGCTCACCCAGCCCCAGCTCAGTGCATGATCCTCTGGGACACAGCTCACAGGCCTTTGAAGTTCTCCCTCTTTCTTTTTTCTACCCTTCCACTTGCTAGACCTGACAGCTGTCTTAATGAAGACATACGCTCCCAAGTCAGCCAGGCCTCTGAGGAGAGGAGGGGGTGAGGAAGAGACAGACAGAGAGAGGGAGAAATGCAGGAAGATGCAGAAGGAAAAGCGTTAGAGGTAGAGAGAGAAATAGATTCTTGCACAGACATCTGTCAGGACAGGCTTAGGCTGTGTACAGACACTGTGCTGAAGCTTCCTGGGGAAATAATCCATTTGGGTTTTTTGCCCCTGGGCAAAACACAGTTTTGGGGCATTTCTCTGACTCTACATCTCAATTTCGGAATTTCACTGCACTTCAGGGCTCTTCTTGTATCAGCACATTCTCCCTTGCTCCTTTTCACAGTATTCTTGCATTTTTTTTCTTATTTCCTGTATTATGAAATCCCTCTTGCCTTCTCTGTAGCCATTTGTCTTCTCTTTCCTTTACATATATTACTTTCCTTTTTGCCATGACCTCCTCATCAAAACATTATATTATTTGAAATAAAAATTGTGTCATCATTTACCCTTGTGTCGTTCCAAACCTGTATGACTTTCTTCTTTTCTGAACAGAAAATAATATTGATGCTGAACTAAACTGTTGCATCTTCCACTGACTTTCAATGGATGGAAAACATTACAATGGAAGTCAGTGGGAAACAAAACTGGTTACTGGTTTGTTTGGTTACAGTTCTTCAAAATATCTTCTTTTGTGTTTAGCAGAAGAAAGAAATGCTTACAGGTTTAGGAATTACATAAGGGTGAGTAAATGATGACAGAATTTTTGCTAACTTTTGTTAACTTCAATCTTGGGTGATCAGGTCACTAGTGGTCAGTACAAAATGCAACAATAAGAGACAAGAAACATTTCTTTACAAAACTAGTACTAGTACAGTGGGACCTCAGTTTTTCTTTTTTTCTCTGTCTCTCTGTATAGTGTCTTTTTATTGTCTCAAATATTTTAAGTGGCATTGTGACAAATAAGAACTTATCAGAAAGTCTTCCACTTAACATGTATTCAAGTGATGTATGTTATTATGAAATGCAGGACCATCCCTTCAAAATCTAGACAAAAATCCAGTCACAGGAAGTGTATTTGAGACTTAATGTAAATACCTGGTGTAAACAATGATGTTTGTGGCCGGCAGCAAAAAGCATTTGTGTCTGAGTCATAGCCTTGTGGGCAAGCGCTCCGACAGACACTGCAGCACTTCAGGCAAGTCTCTGCTCGAAGGCCTTTCTCGTCCCTATTCCCCTCTCACTTCCCCCAGTGTTTCCTGTCTACCCTTGCACTGTCCTTTAAAAACACTATTATTTAAAGCATTCTAAAGTAGACATGCTGACAGAATAAAAACAATTGCAATCAATAGATTTTTGGTAACACTAAGGTGTCATAATACAGAGTAATTACCTAATTAGGTACTTAGTAGTTGTCACTGTATTTTAAAATTAAATTAAATATACTTATTATGTAACTAAGTTGTGGAACAGCCTATAATTACAGTTTGTAATTATCTAGATGTAACAGGCAGCTACTGTTACACATACTGTATGTCTCAGACCGAGTGCGTTACACAGCTACTAATATATATATATATATATATATATATATATATATAATACTTATTATGGTACGATTATTTGTTTAAAGGGCTCTTAAAAGCCTGTAATAAATATTTTTTCCCCTAAGTTCAAAGACAATCATGTCATTTTTGAGTTGATCAGCAATGAATGCTAACAGTTAGCTTTCTCTAGATATTGCAGACCTCTTTGGTCTTGACTGACCACTTGACCACTGTGAGGGGACCATCTCAGGACAGATGTTAACACCAGGTGTAAAGATGTCCAATAATCTCTTCCTTCTGTTTTTCTTCTTCTCTCTTTCTCTCTTTCTCCATCTGCTGGTCTTTGATGTGGAGGTGTAGGGAAATCAGTAGTCTGTTGTTGCTCAGGGCTTTCTGTCTCTTTTCTTTTTGCACCATTTTCTTACATAACCTCCCTATGATGGTGAGCCCAGCACTCAAATTCTCCTGCTTTCTGTAACTGGAACAGATGTTCTTACAAGCTGGAAAAGGTTCCCGTAAGCCTTGTTTCTGAAGCTCTGAACCGCTCTGTCTTCAGCAATTTGCAAGGAATCACAGAACTATCCAGAGAACATATTAACACACTGTGCAATCATGGTAATGAGATATTTTTAGGTCATCTTCGAAGGCAGTCGGAAATATTCTTTTTTTATGGGACATTATTATTTTACAGTATGCAATTTGTTATCCATTCAGTTTGGTTGCAGACTGAATGATGAAGCAGTTATTGTGTGAGATAAATCACTGTCACTGTTTGTATAGATTTTTATATATAAAAGTCGGCAACAGAGGGATACATACATTTGTGCTGTAACTTCCACATATTGAAGATACATAAGTGTTTCAAAGCATTGAATGTCCTGATTTTATGGCATCATTCTGAAAGAAATCAGATGTCAAATATTTACATAAAATGAGACACAAACCAAATTGTTTGAATCCGGTTTACTTTAGGATGTCATAATGCAGTGATTCCCAAATTTAGATTTTGCTTTGCTTATAAACCTGTTAAACTTAGGGTATAGACACCTATAGAGAGTGTAATGGTAAATAGTATCTAGTATAATATGAGTAAATTTCAGGTTTGGTGTCACTTGAGCTTTACAGTTGTGAGGCTTAGACAACACTGTCACAGAGGATTGGATTTGGCAAAGACAATACAGTCAATCTGTTAGACATTACTGAGAGAAAACAAGAAGACGTGATAGAAGGAAACAAGAGTATTGAGTGACAATGTGAAGAAACCCAGAGGAAAATTTGCCTTTCTAAATGTGCAATGGCATATTAATATGGATTGCTTAGTCCAAATACTTTGGCTTAGTTTAACAAAGTTTAACAAAAAGTGAATTCTTGCTTAATTCTCTTATTTTTGACTTCATAATCTAAAACTCTTTTGATTAGAAGAAAGATCTGAGAACTTGGAGATTTAAGCAAATGATTCAATATGCTCTTGATTTAATTGCATTGCTGTTGTAAGAAAAACATGTAGATATTAAAGAGATCTCATTTGTCTGTCTTGTGGGATTTAAATCTAAGAGAGGGAAACACAAAAGAGAGGAGAAATGGAAATGATAATAAAGACAAAAGTGAAAGCGAGAAAGAGAGATGCTCCAAGGTGACAGAGATCATATTGATCAGCTTGTCGAGAGTCTGGTTTTGAGAGCGAGGCCTTTGCCACTGACATTAACCTTGCTGCTCTGACACCAATAATGGCTAATGCCTGCTGAGATGTGATTGATCTAAAGCTGTTCTCCTGCACAGGCTCAAACACACACACACACACACCTGTACACACAGCCTCACATCATGATGTCAAGCAGTAACAGAATGAATCTGTTGACAGGAGAAATGGCTTGTCAATACTGACAGCAGTCTAACTGGTCACTCAATGATCAGCTGAAATATTGTTCATTAAAAGAATATAGATCGGCCAAAGGTGAAAGAATGTTGTTCCCAACCTGTTATGAATAATATCCTGGTCATTTTTAGATTTTGTAATATAATGAACTTAAATAAGGGCGCAGTGAGGCTCCAACATTACCAAAACATTGCCCCAAAAAAAAGCACCCTGAAATGATGAAGCATACACTAGTCATTTTCTTTGTGTAAACATTACTGTCTCCTTAGTATATTCATGACAACAATGTATGATTAGTTTTGAATCAGATCTTTTCAATTAATTGGAAAGTTATTGTTAATATATCTCTAATTTCAAGTATTAATATAAACCTAACCAAATATAAGATATGCAATAAGAACCTAAAAACAGTAACAAATTATAGCTTAGAATGGTCTGTGCAAAGTCAAATATTAAAATTCTGTTTGTCATACCTTGTTAATCATATAGTTTCTGAAGCTTTATATTATAAAAAATAAATCTTGAAGTCTCCAGTTTCACTGTATTAATTTCAATTGCATAAAAAAGTGGCCAGTGTTATTACATAAAAAATTACCTTTTATGTTCCACTGACAAAAAAGTCATACAGCTTTGGAATGACATGAGGGCGAGTAAATGATTTTTGGGTGAACTAATCCTTCAATTTACCACAGCCCTGTCAGGCTTGTTCTGACCTAACAGATGCCACTGAGTGACCTTTCCTGCAGAAAATCTACTCTTCTATTCATCTGGAAAAAGGGAGTGGATTTTTTCGAGATATTCTCCACTAACGGTAAAAGCAGGTAAGGAATTCTCTGCAGCGGATGAAGTGTTGAGATGCAGGTCACATTTGAATGTACAGAAGAGTGGTTGAATTCCGGGGCCCCCAGACAATGGGGCCACTGTTGAGATGAAGCTCTTTCACACGGCCCGGGCGGGGCAGAGGGGAGGGGCCTGGAGGTGCACTGACAGCTCATGTCATCCCACCCCTGTCTGCGTTTATTTTTCAGAGTCATAGAGTCATTTCAGCATGGTGGAGGCAGGATGGTGATGTTCACCGACACACATACAGACACACAAACCCAAGCCTGACTTGAGTGCCAGCACCTTAGCTGATATACCCACCACAATCCAATTGAAATGTGTTGGTGTGGAAATCCACCTCCAAAAAAAAAATTAAAAAAACAGATTATGTTTTTGTTTTTAGCATTCAAAGCCTGTAGACATATACACATCCAGTAGGTAGTCAACCAGAATGAGCCTTACCGTCTATAAGGGCCAGCGGCTGTGACTAAGCCTGCATGGAATTTGGAATCCACAGAAAGTTCTGCAGACCTCCATGAATTCAACACCTGTCATTCAACAAAAAAAGACAGATGTGGTATGTTTATTTATATTTTGACTAATTTTAAAATGATTCAGCTAGCAATTAGGGCTTGCTCAGACAGCAAAAATGAAATTGTTTTGGGGTCAATCCAAAACCTAAATCAGTTTATTTTTAAGAGGTCTGAGCATAAAAAACAAGCCTGAAAACCAAAATTTAAAAGCCTGGTTGTAATGCATCATAGTTCTATATTTCATGTGTTTTTCATCAGTTATAAAACTGATAATGTTAGATGTTGTGATATGAAGGATTCATTAAAACACTTTCTGATATTCCCTTTTGTTATGCTGTTATCTGTGAATGCTCAAATTCTGCCCTAATGAAAAAATATGATTCAGCAAGTATGTATTCAGTTTATCAACAGGAAGATATTTCAATGTTACAAATGAATTCAAATAAATTGTGTAAACTTTGCATTAACCAATGAATCAAATAATAATAATAATAAACCCACAAAAATATTAAGAAGTTATTCTTAAAATATTAAGTTTTCAACCTTGATAAATAAATGCTTCTTGAGTACTACATTAGTATATTAAAACAATTTCTGAAGGTATGTCACTGTAATGGCTGCAGAAAATTCACAGGAATAAAATACAATTTAAAATTAAAATACATGAAAAATGTTTAGCATTAAAAAAAAAAAAACAGTTATTATAAATTGTAGTAATATATTAAAATTTTACTGTTTTAACTGTATTTTTACAGAAAATTCATACAGCCTTAAAAAACTAATCAAAAGCAAATTTGCGAATGGTAGCCAAGCCAATCGAACTGCAGTGTGAACACAGCATTGTATACTTTATTTTAATTAATTTCACTGAATTCTGAATATTGTCCCTTTTATTAGCACAGAAGGTTTGAAGATGATTCCATCTTGGCCAAAATCACGTTATTGTAAAACTCAGTTGCTAAGTCATCTAGTTTATCATGGATTCACATTTGACTAAAATTGCACCACATTAAAATTGCATTACATTTCAGAAAAATCAGTTCTGATGTGAATTTTGTAATGGGAGCAGTAACATGAGATCATTATGTGGATGGAAATCCACCCGAGACTGCCTGGAACATTTAAACGGGTCAGTACGGGTGAAACCACTAGGTCATCCACCACAGTTTATTCAGTTTTGCCATCATCCATATCATCTCTGTCTGTGAAGCAGCTCATCCCTCCTGAACTCCCCGTTTGGAACATTCCATTCCTGCAGTGCCAGTGTGTTTGTGTGTTTTGAAAGGTCTCCTGGTTATGGGTGACCTGGAGCTGAAGAGCTGAGAATCTGTTAGAGACCTCTTCATGACTTCTCTGTAAAGAAAAACAGTCCATTTTCAGAGCACCTCGGGTTTGGGTCACATGTTGTGATGCTGATCTGACACGTAAGGTCAAATGCTGGACTTGTTGAAACTCTTCTATTTTGCGCCCGAAGGAATCTAAACAGAATTTTACACTCAAAGTAAAACATTTTAAGGGTTTCGACTCTTTGGATAAGTCTGTAGGTTTGTTAGTCTTGTTTAACTGTTTGGCATCACTTGAAGCAGGAGTGGATCAATCAGACCTGACCCTCAGAACGCATGGCTAGTTGCTTTTCTGCTTCCTTTTGTTGTGGTGAAACAACATGTAAATCACTCGCGCTTAATGCTTCATTCGCCTCTGGTGTGAACGTACCATAAAACCTCAAACATCATCTCAGACTCAAACTTCTGTCTGCAAGACTGAGATTTATTTGTTGTCCAGGAAGTGGTGTCACATATGGCCTTAATGAGTTTCTCAGTAAGTAGCCTCTGACAGGCATAACTTGTGCTTTGGTGCTCTTGACCCCAGCTGGACAGTTTCTGTCAGCTGCTGAATGACAACTTTCAGTGAAATGGTCTGATTAGATATTTTCAATCCCCTAAAGAAGTCATCTGAAAGCAGGACCACATATGTTTGCTGAAAAGACCAGTATTGCTTGCCTGACTCATTTCCGCCACTACAAAATGTTTATTCTGAACAGTTAGTTTCAATGAACCGCTTCAAAGAAAAGATTCAGTGAGTCATCAAGTTGTTAACCCTGCCAGAAAAAAAATTTAGCCTATGACTCTAAGGATACTTGTTATTTTGTGTCATGCTACAGTTTTGCTGAAATCAATATGTTGACAACACACATTAATCTCTTGAAACTTCTTGAAACAGAAAGAAGTCGAAAGGTGGTCAGTGAAATGGCTAGGGTTTTAGGACTCAAGTTCCTGATTACGGACCTTAGGCTCAGCCTGACTGTAGTGATCATGATCGCTGATCACATCAGTATTCTCAGACAGGGAGACACCCTTCAGCTCTTCCCCTCTGCTTTGCTGATGAAATGCTGCCATGTCTGAGGGCAATGCTGAAAGTGCAGAGAGGAGGGGGACATGGAAGTTCTTTTATAAGTGTTCGAGCAAGACAGTGAGAAAAGAGGATATGAAGAGAAAGAGAAACTGATCTATGCCAGATGGAATTCCAAACGAAGTTTGAGAAATATGCATAATCATGTCCATCACAACACTCACTCAGTCTTTCCACATCCCTATACTCCACTTTAAATTTTTATTGTATATTCAGCAATATGACAAAGTATTACACTGTTTCAGACAGTATAATATGTATTTATTTGTGTGCATGAGTGTTGAGGATTATCAATTATTTCTCATGCATGTTATGTATTTACACCAGTAGGTGGCAGCCAGTGGCTGTCTTTATTATGTAATCTTTTAATGTTTCATTCACGTGTTTCATTCAAAAACACTGATTCATTCTGGAAAGAAACAAGTGGCTGCTGTGTCTGTAATCGCATACTCTCTTGAGTAGGTCTTTACTTCACGACCACCAAAAGAGTATGTTTTATGCAGTGCGATTGTAACCTGGACATACTGCATTTGCCATTTTGCTATTTTCATGTGACCTATCCTCATCAGTTGCATTGTGTCCATGTCATTGATGATTCCTCTCTCATGGCCTCATGGGATAGTAAAGTGTTCATCACATACACACAGAATCATGCTGGAAGTAATATGACATCTGGATCCTTTTGCTGACTTGAGTACTGTGAATTTGGATATATATAGTAGTATGAAATCCTTATCAGTTACTCATTTAATCATTCACTCAACCAATTTGTTCAGGAAGTTCATTCATTCAGTCTTTTGAAAAAATGGTCAAAACAGGCAGGCATTGCCATGGTAACTAACAAGGACCAACAGAACAAGGGAAGCACAGAAAGGGAGACAAACACTTCACAATAAAAGTCCTTAGAACAAGACAGAGGAATGCAGACTGAGAACATGACATAACGGTCCGAGGTGGAGTGCCTTCTCAAGGAGTTCATGGGCACTCCAGCTGGTGATCGTGACAGTAACATTATTGAGACATTCATTCAAAAAATAAACAAGTGCCTATCTTTACCTGTATCAGAATTTTTATTTATTTGTTTGTTTGATTGCTTGTTTGTTCAAAATGTCAGTTTATTCAGGAACATTGTGTTGCTCTGTCTGTTTATTTATTTAATTTTATTGAACTGTATTTCTGCAAGGAAATGTTTAGCTGACCGTCCAGATTCTCAAGAAATATTCTGCCTGAACTGGTCTCAAAACTTTAATATTTTGCTCATTTCCAAGATATTCCAGCATAAGCAAACATCCACTGCTGGTCATCCATCTTCTTTCCATATGCTAGTAAACAGTTGTTCTCAACTTGGTTTGTCTTTCAGTGCTTGCTGATTGTATATGGTGAGCAAAGGCATTTGTTGAGGTAACTGAAGCTGGTTGTATGCGGTTTTTACAGCTGTGCACTTTGAAGGGTGCTGTTATCAAATTCCTGTTCATGTAGCATTCCAATTCACCGTTTACATTCAATTTATGGAATGGTTTCTCCTATAAAGTATTAACAGGGAAGCTTTTTTTTTTTTTTTTTTACCTTATCACTATCTACATTGTCTGGAAGTCCAGTACAACAGCAACACAACCAAACAGACAAAGCTCATGTTTAGATGATGCTATCATCTCAGTTTCAAAGCTAATGTGATTTATGTCAGCTTCCTAACATGTCTGAGCCTGGTTTGGCATTGTGCATCAGTTCATTGGGGCATTGTGAAGAGCGCTCACCCCTCTCCGACAAAAACAGGAAGTATAAACAACACAAAAACAACGGCCTAATCGCTTCCTGTCAGAGGTCTTTTGCGGAGCATGACCCATAAGAAAACAACAGTGCTGTTGGTCAGATAGCGAGATAACAAAGGCCATCTCTTTCATCATTTCCCATGTGATCACAAGCAAACACAAAGCTTCACAAACATGTATACAGTATACTTAACAGATACATATTTACAAGCACCCACACACTATACTTATGGACACTGGCCAACACACACACATAAAAACTACACTCCATGTGCATATGCCCACACACAGTGACACTGCTGTGATCTAAAGGGAGAACCTCACATAATTACACTCCCAGGTCAGATTTATAGTGAGAATAGATCCAACAAAACCGTGATCATCAGATGAGAGTATGTGCATTAGTTTGAATTTATGTATACGTGTGTGGAAGGCATGTGTGCCTGGGGGATGTGAATGTGCTGGGAAATCTGTGTACCTGTACATAAACCATACAGTATGTGCTTTTGTTGTATATATACATGTGTATGCCAAGGTTAAAGCCCTAGAGATTTAGGGTCTGCGTTATTTATGTTGTATATACCTGCCAAAGGATATATGTTGCGTTCGTAAAAATCTAACTGCATTTTATATGAGTATGTATGCGTGTCTTTGAACTTATATTTATTTGTCTCGAGCCTAAGGCAAGGGTTGAAACTAGAAGCCTGAAAATCCCTTGGGCTGAAGAATAACTATAACTTATATCTACACCATGTTATCAGCACTAACCCACATCAACCTAAACACACACACACATACATATTGACTCAACCCTCCAATAATAGGTTATCAGTTCTCCTCAACAGCTAGCAGTGTTGAGGAGTAAATTAAAGTAGTGACAAACTACTAAACTCAGACAGCTAATTAAAAATGAATAAAGCATTGTATGTTTTGGCGGTGGTGCTGTTGCATAAAATAATAGTTATTTTCTTAAAAATGTTATACAATAATATTTAAATACAAAAGCAACAACATCCGTTTAAAAATAACATTTATTTAATATAAAATGTTGCTTTACTGGTGATATATTATATTCCATGGTCTGTTTGAATACTAGATTCTGATTGGCTGGCATCAATAATTAATTCAAATAATTATGATCTTACTGCACCATTTCATCTTCTAAAATCGTTTAATGTACGGCTAGCCGTTGATTATCTGTTACATATTATATTATACCTTGCAAAAGGGTAGCTTTACTGTAGGTCAACTACTTTAAATTATGTGTACAGTATCAAAGTTGCTTCTCCAACAATGAAAACTCCAGAGACTTCGACCATAAACAGCCGTGTCACTTTGAAGCACAGTTCCTCATTGAGCAGAGCGGCTCTGGAAAGAGTCATATCCTGAGACCGATCAGAACATGACATGGAGAATGTCCCGCCAGCTCTCCACCTTTGATGTCTAAAGCATTACCATGGCGATTCTATTTTACACTGTTGACCCATTTATCAATGTTTTGACAAGAGCGAGAATGCATGAGTAAGCCAGTCATAATCACCGATCTCTGTTGGCAGTAAAGAAGAGGCAAGCTTCTCCTGGAAGTTAAGCAGGCCTGAGAAGTTGTCTCTACTTGCATTCTGTCAATGATGATAATGGAAAAAAGTGCTTGTAATGGATACATGCTCTGGTTTCTCTCAAAAGGCCTTTTGTTTTATGGAGATATCTGTCAGACTTAAAGGGGATTTAGAGAAACACGATTTGATATGCATTTCTAGAATGTTCATTTTGCACATCATATCTTTCTGATTCAGAAGTAAAGGTAATGTTAATTTAGGCAGTTTGTAAACATTACCTATTTTGATACAATATTCACACTATGTTATGCCTTTCAAGACATTTGGAATATAAGAAAGAAAAAAAAAAATTACATATATATATATATATATATATATATATATGTAAATTTATTAATATTGACCATGTCTAAAAATATGTGTGATTAAAAATATATTTAAAAATATATATTTCACAAAATTTGTAACCATATACATTCTTTCGAAAGACCAAAAAGCCATATGTGCTTGATGTGTATGTATTGTGCATACTTTGATAACTCAGTGGAATGCTTTTGAATGGAAAATCAAATTCCAAAGTGTGCATGGTTTTAGCCAATCTCACAAGAGACCAGAGATCCTCTTTGATTTGTTGCATTGTGGTTGGTGGTCAGGTTGTGCACCTAGAGGCACAGATTTAGCCTGCAATATCACTAACATCGGTCAATGCGCTCTCTCTGCCCCTTTCTGGATTTATCTGACCTTCCCATTGCTTGTACAGCTCCAACCAGTCCCAAAACCTTCAAATAAGGTGACAAGGAGGACATACAAGAAGAAACACGATGCAGAAGACAGAGAGAGTGACATACCAGGGCCTCGTTTGCATGAGAAAAAAGCTGCCACTCCTGAAAGGTGCCCTGGAGGGTCATTAGAGCTGACATTTGTGTGTCATTGGATCATTTCCTTCCACCTCAGCCATAGCGTGCTCTGCGTCGCACTCTCTCTTTATGGAGAGGAGTCTTGCTTTTTATTACACCCTTGTTTTGCTATTTGCATTTACAGAGTGAACTCTGAGGTTACTCTGAGTCGATCTGCTCTGCCTTCTGTACTCCCACAGAGACTGTTTGTGTAACTGTGGAAGAAACTAAGTGTGTGAAACAGCCAAGCCCCTCTAAAACACCTTAACTAGCTTGTAAAATCCATTGAAAGGTCACAGTAAAATATTTACTTTCAAAGCACCCCTCTTGCATCGACTGTGTGGGATGTTTTTAACTATGGCCATACGCAATCTGTTTTAGCCATCTCGACAGCAATTTGAGACATACGCAGAGCATATTTGTCATACAAGATTACTTTTGAACGGTCTACGCGAGCTTACTGTAAGTGCATCACAAAAAAGCAAACGACTTTGCTATGAATGCTGGAAAATTCTTAAAAATCCTGTGCATCTGTTTTCGGGACAGTGTCAGCCTGGGAAAGGGATTTGTACGAACAGATTCTTTATACGATCGCAAAGTGATGTCTGTGAGGCTCGCCACATGACGTGAGTTCTGCGAAAAGAAGGAAGACAAATTCGAAGCAAATTGTTTTCAGTACAGCATCTGCAGGCCAGCTCTAATACCAGTTCAAACTCCAGCTTGAACATTTTCGTGCCCCGTGAATGTTGTACAGACAAGTGAAGATGAAAAAATAGTGATGTCTTCATCGGGCCAGGCTTTGAAGCACGGACATCTGCTTTGTATTTTATCAGAGATCCTTCTACTCGGCCATCCAAAAAAGCCACAATTTCCACTCAAGCGTTTGCTTAGGATTGTTGTAATTAAATACTTAGGTTTTATTGGCTTCCTCTCTTGCCGAAAACTTCCATGGGGCAAAGTCTCAAAGGGGAGGGAAGAGCTGACTGCAGATTGTGACAGATTAAGAGGCAATAAAGTTCAGAACGAGTTCAAGCCAGGAGGGTTGTGGCAGTGACCTGGCTTTTCCTCTTACACACCGCAGTGTTTAGAGAGTAAAGCACAGACAAGCTCCACGCAGTCCTAACACAGTCAGAATAAGCTGACAGAAGAATGTCTGATGAGATAAAAGCGGAAGATAGATAAGAGATGTTCAGAAGTGATGCAGTCAGTTTGCACGGTAGAAAGAGAGCATGAAAAAGAAGGCAGATGACCTTCTGAAAAGAGAAGAATCAAGTTCAGAGGATGAGTGAAAAGGGAAAAGGAAAGTTTAGAAAAAAGGACAAGTGATGAGGGAGAGGAAGGAGACTATGCAAAGTGTGTGTGTGTGTGTGTGTGTGTAGAAGAGAAAGTAAGTGCTGTCTATCTGTGAGTGTCTTTGTGAGGCCTGCCTACAACAGGCCTAAACTGGAAAATATACACTCCCATTCAACTGTTTACTTTATACTATAGTTAATACTAACTGTATAATACTATAGAGCTGGTTATTTTTTATCTTGTGATGTCAGGATGAGCTATTATTTTATTCCAAATTATACATTGAAAAACTGGGTAACACTTTATTTTAAGGTGTCCTTGTTACACATGTTACATGTACTTACTATTGTAATAACAATTAATTAGACATAATTACATGCAAGTAACCCTAAACCAAACCTTAATCCTAATCCTAGCTATAAAGTAAATATCAGAATTGTCTCTCCATATCTTGTGGTTCCCTCCCATTTGTGCCCATATTTGGAGTTCCTGTCCTAGTTGTGTGACTTTGTTTCCAGGTGTGTTAGTTTGTCCCCTTTTTGTGTTTAGTATTTAAAGTGTGTTCTAACCCTATGTTTCCTGTTCGGTCTACTTGTTATGTTCATGTGATTCCCCTGTGTCTCTTTTATTTATATTAAAGAATCGTTTATACTCTCAGTACTACTATTTAGAAC
>JAUMHE010000043.1:15115237-15127640 GCA_032359235.1 Enteromius mattozi | reverse complement strand
TTATTTATTTTTTCCTATATATATATATATATATATATATATATATATTTAAAAATATTATGCAACACATTTTGATAATGTTAATGTAGTATTATTATTATTATTATTATTATTATTATATAATTATTACTAAGGCAAACTATTAAAGCATTTGCTGAAAAATATTGACATTGAATTGTTTCCCTCATGGTATCTAACAAGTATTATAAAATTTTGTATAATTTTCAACTCACTATTCAAATGTAAATGGTCATTTGGTGCCATTAACACAATTAACTCAAGATATCTAAAAGATTTCATTAAACAAAAAAAAATATGTTTTTTTTTTATATTTATAATATATAAACACACAATACAGATGACACACAGGATCTCATCTTTTATTGATGTACATCCTAAAACATAATGCAACAGAAAACATTCAAGCATTTACTTTTGCTACAGTTCTCCCATTTGCCGAGGTAACTGTAGCAAGCAGACTTGAAATATACACCTGCTAAACTAGCTATTTGTAAGGCTCTGTCAGTATGAGTAATCCTGACGCCCCATGACACCAAAATGCAGGTTTCAATTCAAACCCGAACACTAACGAAACAGTAGTGTATAATACAGATGGGCTTGTGAAACAGCGTTCAGTGGGAAGCGTGCTGCATGCTGGGAAGGTTTTCTGCAGTGTCCACCTACATGAGGCAGACAGGCGTATTTTCCCCTCCCACAGCAGTTCAAAAGCGTCTTTCTGGCTTTGATCATCCTTTCTTTGCTCTTTTCTTGTTTTTTTTAAACTCCTCACTTTTGTTCTCCAACTCAAAGGACACACAGAGAAAAAAAATAAAACTTGTTTATATTTGCTCAAACAGAATGTTTGCAGACCTGCCACCCGTGTCCCATGTGTGTAAACAACCATCGCATGATACACCCACTGAAGCGTAGACGCACATTTTTATCCAGTCAACAACACCTGCAAAACAACACTACCTTTGATCAACTAGACGGCGGCCTTATTAAAACCACGAACGCCAGGCACCATCTAATGCTTTCCACCGCACTCATTCTGCCAACACAAACTCAGGCAACACCAAGAACGTGACCTCTGACCTCTAACCCACAGACGACCCTGTTGGATCTCCAATCTTATTATCAGACTCTATATCATCTCATAGTGCGCACAAGGTTATTAAAATAGGGATTTGGAACAGGTGGGTGATGGCTATATTTCATTTGGATTAGTTTATTGAAGGTTATCTGGAATTAGTGTTGTCTACTCGCGATTGTCCTGCTGAGGGATCCTGTCAAAATTACCGCTTATCAATATTTAAATCTGTTTTGGCTATAAATAGATAAAATCTAAGTGGGAACGCGACGCTTGTTGGAGGTACATCAAAGCTCAGCGGCGTTCTTTCCTGCCCTGGCCCTCTCCGGCGTTCACTATCGAGTTTCTGCAGGACAGACCTCAGCAAGCCAAGCAAATTAAGCTCTTTGCTCTTTAACCTTCTCTTTCCCTCGCTCCTCACATCTGTCGCTCCTAAACGGCTGAATTTAAGGCGAGCTGTAAAAAGCAGTGGGGAAAGATGCCACGGTGGCCTTAGAGACCCAGACGTGCAGAGAGTGACCCAGCGTTGTGATAAACACGTCCGTGCTGGGCACACACTCAACCTGAAAAAGCAAAGTGCGGTGACTTTCCTGCCATCTGTTCTTGGACTACAACCAAGCGTGGCGGCAGAGCAAACAAGCTATTAGACATGATACGGTTTGGTGCATTGGGTTTTGATGCCTGCGAGGGAAAAAGCTTGTCACAGTATAAAGGACTTTTCAAAGTCTGGGCTTTTATTTATTTAATCTGCTGTACAATGCGGGAAATACATCTTTAGGTTTATTTTATTTTGATTTTCCATGGGTGGAAATGTCATTGTCGTTAAGTCTTCCAGAACAGTAGTTGAATGTTTTTTGATGCTCAGAAATCATTCAGACTGCAACATTATATTTAAGTTGACTTATTACAGTAACCTGTGAAAATACTGCCTTCATGTCAAGCACTTTTAAACTGCATTTTGTGTGTGTGTGTGTGTGTGTGTTATTCTATAATTAAAACAAGATGAATTTATCTAGGAGGTAAAATTGTTTCAGAAATTAATTTTCAGAAAATATATCTTGTTTTTGAAAATGTATTAAAAATGCCAAGGGCTAAAAAAGGAAATCTAAATGAATCCCAATTATATTCCCTCAAAATAAGTCTTAAATTCTTATGCAGTTTTGAAGTATATATTTTTACAGGGTGTTTAGAAGCCTATACTGAAAAACAAGACAAAAAGGACTGGTGTTCAATTGAAGTGATCTAGTTTTTTTAAAATATTATTATTATGTACAGATGCAAAATAAAGTAAAATTAAATTAAAGAAAAATACAATACAACACAATAAAAAATAAAATAAATGTTGTTTAAATCTTTAAAATTACACAAAATATTGCTGAAAGTGAACAAGAAATAAAACAAAAAAAAATTCAAAAATAATTGAAAGTTAAAAAAATGAATAAAAGAATAAATTATATTTACTTGTAGAAATATGTGAATACACATATAATTTCTTGTTATGTGGATTCACTGACATCACTCACACTGTGTGTGTGTGTGTGTGATGACAATTTGACCCTGGTGTGACTGTGATTATGACTCAGACACAGCACTCTGCAGGGGGACAGACAGACCTCACTGTTGCCTGGCAACCAGGTGAGACCTAAGGTCAAATGAGCATGTCTACTGTTTCCTGTGGAATGCACCTTGTTGCCACTGAAATCAAGACAAGACCACTAACATGTACTCTAGAAATACTGACTTTGTAAATGACGAATGGAAATAATTTCAAGTTTAAATTTAGATTGGAAAACCTTATTATTATTATTATTATTATTATTATTATTGCATTACAATTTATAATTTATTTAAATTAATTTCTTTAGTTAAAAAAAATCACTGTCATTTTTGCTGTTCTTACATTAAAAGTGAAATGTGTAAAAACCAATTTGGAAATAATCATTATTCATTCATTCATATCGATTTGGTGCCAGCAGTGGTGAAATCACATACTTTGTCTTTAAACCAACATAAATGTTAAAATTATACCCTTCCAGCCAACAGTTAAACATACTTGACCTTTTCTATATAAGCTTGAATGCCTTCAAAATGTTTGAAATGAACTAAATAGATCATTTTAATAGTTAAAAATGATAGAACAGCAGCCATTGAGTGCATAGCATACATGTTAGCTTTAATACTGTTTAAAAAGCCTCTCGGATACACGTCATGGAATTGGTTAAGCATGTGCAAAGCTATAATCTAGACAATGGATCGAATGAACAGAAATATGAAGTTTTTTTTTTGGTCAATGCAATTCCCACATTCCCACTTGTGTTATTCGATAGCTTTGATGACTTTATTAAACTTTTGACTGGTAGTGTAGTAGTTTAGCTCCTTTATCTAGGTCAAGCTCTTTGAACAAAAAGTCCCTGGTCACCAGAGATAAAAGACAGATATTTTGTGTCATGGTAGGGGTTTGTTGTTGGGGTTTGTGTCATATCTACCTCTGTAGTTTATTTTCTCTTTCAGTTGAAGAAACGGGTATAACGTTTCCTCACAAGTTGGGACTAGAACAATATTTTGGATCATACCTCTCCGTAGAGAATCAATATTTTCGAATGGGACGTCCTACTGAAAGCTGCCAGAGGCTGAGTAAGTCCTAATATGATTAGTGAGAACAGTTAGAACCCCTCCTTCACTCTCTCCCATACCTCCATCACACAGAGCTCCACAAAAACACTGACAGGACAAATTGAAAACAGAGTGAGGCTGTTAGTCAAAGCCACACCATTTCTCCTTTTTCTCTCCCTCCCTCATCCTTTGCTGCCCAAGGACAAGGACAAAGTTTGTTTGATTAATACTTAGCAGAGGCCATTTGAACTCTGCTGACCTTAAGTTGACAATCCCTTTGACCTCTGTATGAAGTTGCTTGACTATGAGTGTGTTTGTGTGGAATTCATTTCTGAGTGCCACGTGTGTAAATGTGTGAATGTTTTTCCTCTAGGAATTTTGCCAGTATGGTGTTTATAGAGAACTAGCAACTTCATCACCTTGCCGTCTCTATATCCATGAGTGTAAATTATATACAAGGGAGTTGAAATGGATAAAATGGCCAATGTCTGTCTGCAGTGAATCTGTAGTATCAAAGCCCAGTCTAAGATGTGTGATACACATGAAATGAGTAATCGTTATATTGGATAACACTAAATTGCCCACCTTTTTTTCCTGAAAGATATTTAGCATCTATTATAAAGCAGGAACAAATAAATAGTAAAGAACTCATTTTACATTATATTTAATTTTCTTTATTTCTTTACATTATTTAAATTCAATTACATACATTAAATTAAAATTTAAAGACATTTTATTGTTAAAAAAAAAAACATTTCAAATAAATGCTGTTCTTTTCAACTTTTTTTAAACTCTAAAAGCAATATATCAAGGTTCAAAAATAAATCCAAAAATAAGTCAGCTTTCAGCATTGATAATAATTAGAAATGTATCTTGAGCACCAAAACAGCATATCAGAATGATTTCTTAAGGATGATGAAGACCTGGAGGAATTAATTATATTTTAAAATATAACAAAGTAGAATATTTTTAACTGCTTATTTCACAGTATTGCTGTGTCATGTTTTGTTTTGTTTTGTTTTTTTAATCAAAAACTGCAGCCTTTGTTAGTGTAAGAGATGTACCAGTACCAGTGAATTTTAGTTACACACACATACCTACTGCTATGTTTTTATAAGCGCTACTGCTCTAGAAACATTCCTTTTGTTCAATATTGAGGTTTGAACTGACTATGGCACAACACGGTTTCATAGATTCCATATGTGGACAGATCAGACTTTGAAGAACCTCATGGGTTGTGTTTCTGTTTTTGACACTAACTCCCTAAGTTAAAGTGTCAGGCACATGTCTCCGGCTTTTCCATGTTTCTCTTTCCCAGAGAGCTCAAGGGGGGATATAGCTGGGAGCATATGATGTGTGTACAAGTTTTTTTGCGAGATGAGAAACAGAGTGTGGCAAGGTAAATTATAGCATTCAGGAATAGCAAATGACAGAGATATGTGAGTTAATCTCTGTAAGAGGATAGCACACAGACCACAGATATGACCCAATACACCACACAAGGACACATACATACTCAAGCTATACAGAAACAGATGGAGGTGAGACACTCACAAACATGGTAAATATGCACCAAAATCAAATAATACTGTCATTTGTGACTCATGTTCGCTCATGAAGATTACTTAACATCTTTCTACAGATTGACTTTTAAAACCCAGACATACAAACAGAATGCCAGGGACTTATTCAGGTGTCTCAGACTATTGGTAAAGATAACACACACAATATATTAATCTCTGTGAAACTCGTCTCTGGATTCATGTGCTGAGGTCTGCCTGTGTTGAGCATTTAATATACATTAAAAGTGTGTCAAGAAAAATCTAAAGCAATTTGACAAATCTTTAAATTAATGTATATGTACACAAGACAGTCCAGTCATGTAAAAAAAAAAATCTATTATGCTTAAGGTTGGTTTTCCTGAGATCACATGACCAGTCACTCACTGTATACAGTATATTACATTAATAAATTCTGCAAAATAGGGTATTTCTACAATGAAATCTAAAACTGTCAATTGTATGAAGCTTCATCCACACCAACAGGTGTCAGTATAAAGTCTAAGATCACTGATCGTCCAAAAAGGCCAAGATTTGGCCTGTAATTATGGTAAAAGACAAATGTCTTGTCCAAATACCTACACTTGTGGTCTTGGCCACTTGAGAACGTGTGTGCGCGACAGGAAATAAGTGTGCAAGACTGTCCCAGGTCCTAAAAACACCAAAGCGCAGTGCCCTTAACACACACTAAATACAAACTGCTCCGGAGTAGTCAAGTGGTCAGGACCAAAGACCACAGTTTTAGTTATCTGGACAAGGGGAACATGTTTACAAAGAGAATTAATTCTCCCAAACTAAAGAATCGACTCTATACAGCCTAAACGAGTCATTAGTAATTCGAATCCCACTTCCGTGATGGCTACACCTCACAGGGTAATACATTTGCATAATTCCCATCTATGTTCTACATTGACATTTTACTGACGCCTGCTTTTCTAATTTCAGGGAGTTCAACACGGGATACACAAAACGCTTTCTCTTAAAAGATTCAGAACCAAGTTTATTTGAATCAGATCGGTGGCTTCATTGAATAATGTAATAATGTAAGTATCTTAAATAACAGATGCTTATTTTTTCATCGAGCGTTCAAAATACAGAAGATGAAAGACCACACCTAACCCACTCCTAAACCTACCCCTTACAGAAATAGTGCAAAATCATGATTTATAGTGTATATATCTCCTGCTTATGGTCTTCTGCATTCTTCGGGGTTGAACCCATAATCATATGATTACATATCATCATATAATGCAATGCGCTACCAACTAAGCTACACGAAAACCCAAATTATTACGCAGATAAATGAGTACAAAATATTCATATGAAAATGCTTGGTTGATGATAGAGGCGCAATTGTAGCATGCACTCTGATGGGCCGTACTTCAGAGATTTGGACAAACCATTTTTACAAGTGTATTGGTTGGAGAACAGGTTGTGTTTCCGACATGCTGTACACGGTAGACCAGTCACAATAGACTGGGCCACCTGACTAATCAGAGCAGAATAAGCTCATGGAAAGGAAGCGTTTACTGAAGTGATATTAAACGCATATTTTGATGAAACAAAAGTTTCAATCTGCACGCATGTAAACCTACAGTACTATAGGAGACTCCCAAAATAATAGTAGGAGGCTTAAAAATGGCCTAATAGTGGCCCTTTAAGTTCCAAAATTAGGTTCCTGCAGCGATGTCAAAACCATTCTGGTTTCCTCAAACAACCATTCAACATTTTAATAATCTAAAGAACCTTTTACCACAATAAAGAACCTTTTGTTTCAGTGGAACAATACAAATATATATGTGGAAAAAATTGTATTTTAAGAAATTGTTAGTGAATTAGGGAGTGTGCTGACATAGGGGATTCCTTCATTCTTCCCTCATCAGAAGTAAGAACTTGTGAGAGCCAGTGTATAATTTCTGCTTGGTGGGAGAGCAACAGCTTGTGAGATGCAAAACACTCTAATCTTCCCACTGGGGAAATGCATGGTGCTATTTAACACAGCAATAGTCTTTAAACATATAAAACCCCTGTGAAGGAACGCACAGCCTCCAATTCCCACAGCACAACCAACCACATGGCCCACAACAAACACTCGCAAGCCATCCCCGGTGATGTAGCGTTCCAGACCATGGCGTTTAATCGCGCTGCAGAGCTCTCTTTTATTCCCCAACAGGTGCAGCTAAACCGCACCAGTCTTGCCCAGCCATGGGACTAGCTTAGTGTGTGCCAGTTTAGCTGGTGTGTGTGCCAAACGCATGGTGGATGTGCCTGGTGCGGGGACATTGTGGAGCGGTTCCTGACGGCTCGCTGGCTCCTGTGTGCTGCCTGGGTTTCAGATCCCTGGAGGACATGCAATCATCAGTGGTTAGAAAGCTTCCTGTGCAACTAAGCATCTGCTGAAGCCGGCACAGACCTGCCAGGGAAAGATGGTGGAGACTAATGTTAGGGGGGCTGTTTTTGACGAGTCGGGGTCTGTGTGAGAGGAAGTGAGTAATTGCGAGTCCCACGCATCATTAGCACCCCCAGTCTGTCTGACAAGGGCGAGTTTCACACTTATTTTGGAACGCCTGAGTTTGTGTGTGTGTGTGCCCGCAAGAATATACAGTAATAATCAAGTCCATGTGATGTGGTTAGTGCATACTTTATGCAAAAATGCTCTTTCAAAGCTTAAAAATTAAATCATGATTTACTTGTGGCCTTCTGTTAAATTTAATATCCAAACTGTTCTTTTCTATACAACTGAAGTCTATAATGATGAGAACTGACTGCCAAGATTTTCAGTGCAAGGGTAGTTCACTCTAAAATTAAGATTCTGTCGTCATTAACTCATCTTCATAGCTCCAAACATGTATGCCTTTCTTTCATCAGTGCAACACAAAAGGAGATATTTTTTTAAGTCATTTTAAAACAACACTGGACAAACAAAAACACATGTCCTGTATATTTGTAGAATATCTTCTTTTGTGTTCCACACAACACCACTTTTTTTTTTATTATTTGATGAACAATGATGACAGTTTCCATTGTTGAGTGAACTACCCCTTTAGTAAATAAAGTTTTGCCTTAATCTTGTATGATGTGCATTGTCTTGAACCTTTTTTAAAATAAATAAATAAATAATAAATAAATGTTTTAACTAGAGAACTTATTTTAACTAGTGAACTGTTTCAATATAAGGTTAAAACAAGAATAATAAACACTAATAAATAAACTAAGTAAAACTTTTCTTTCTTTCTTCCTTTTTTCCTTTTTTTGTCTAGAGGATGTTGCCATATGGTAACTCTATGCCACAATAGAAAATCGTCCAAAACATTGATGGAAGAGCTAAGACCTTACGGATTTATACATTGGTGTTCCGTGGAAGAAAATAAGATTTGGAATGACAAGAGGGTGAATAAATGCTGACAGATTTTTCATTTTTGGGTAAACTATACGTTTAATTAAAGGACACTAAATGCTCACTATACAGCAAGCCATCATCTATATATATATATAGCAAAATGTTATGCTAATGATCATCTAAAACCACCACATTTTGCACTGATCTGGAACTCTGCCAGCGGCGACTGGTTTGTGCCTTTATATTGAAAGAGGGCGAAACTACCTCCCACTGCGTTTGCTGATGATGGAGAGAGAGCGAAATGAGGGGGAAACTTAAAAGTGAGATAGTAAATGTAACATTACTTAAATGAGCAATTAGCTATAAACCCAATCGCCAGAGGCAATCATCCAAACACGCATCTGATGCGTATTCCATCATGTTTGAGTGCATTTGTGTAAATTTAAGTGAGTGTTTGGCTCTGTATTCTAAGCGTATATCCTTTGCTTTTGGGTGGAGAAGAGAAAATGACATAGGCTTCTTTGGATGAAAAGATGATGTTTTCATCTGTCCTCCCTTCAAATCGTTTTCATTTATCTTCCACAGAGTTCGCAGACAGCTTGTCGGTCTGTATGTTTGAAGGAAGGCTGCTTGGTACGTTGGATTGCCGCTGATGTGTGTGGATCATGTTTACTCAGCTCACAGTGCCAGATCTTTGTTTTCTCTTTATGCCACAGTAACCCTGCAGACCATGTCGTCATCGCACCGGCCCTGCTATCGGCCCATCGCTGTGATCCTCTGGCTCCATGGCTACTGTGGCCGCTGTCAGTGCGGTTTCGTCGATGACGGTTCTGCTGTTGCGTTGATTTTCAAAGGCAAAACGCTTGTGATCCTAAAGTGTGCTGGTGTGGTTTAGTTTGCAGAAGTCTTACATTGATGTCATCTCTTCGCTGAAGGCTGAATAAATTGCGTGCGGAAGGATATTCTGGAAAATCCAGAAATAATGAGTATGATATGCCTTTCATGTACAGTATGTGATTCCATAAACAAAACCGATGCGAATTAGCTCATCTGTCTGAGGAGATTTACTGGATTGTTATGAAACAGGATACTGAGCAGCAACAGTCTCTGTCGGAGAACATCATGATGTTAGTTGTTTCCAGAACTAAATGACTTGTTGCCAAATGCCAAATTATGTTAATACGCTTAACAACAACCACGTGTAAAGTCGCAAAGACTCAGGGGTGTAGGAATGATTTGAAAATGGGTAGAGACACATTAAAGCGTGGATATTCAATCCACCCAAAAGCTGGGCGGGTGGGGGTGAACACAAGCGTTTTGAAATGTTTGGAAGTTTTAATCGTCACTATGCCTGGTGAAATTGGTAAAACAGCTTAATAATAATAAAGTACAGGTTTAAAGAAAAGAAATACAGCGGCACATACTTTGATGGAGAACAAATTGGTGTCTTACTGCTTTGTTTTAAAAAGCATTTGTACTGATCCTGATTTTATTATTATTATTATTATTATTATTTATTGATTTATAATTTTTTTATTTTTTTTAGAAAAAGACTTATTAGATATTTAACTGTGTTTTAGATGTATTTACTAATAACATTTAATTATGCATAATTACATGCAAGTAACTACTCAGTACTTAAATATAGAATTACACTGTAACAAGGACACCTTAAAATAAGCTGTGAACCTTCTGTGTGATTTTCCCAATAACCATAAAGTTCTTAAAATTGTGACTTACAAATTAATATCATATCACTTGCACTTTCTACTGCATAGTAGTATTACAATAAATAATAATTATAATTTAAATAAATATCCCAATTAACTGTGTTTAAATTATTGTTATTACAGTTAACTAAAACTGACGCTGAAAGAAAGAAAAAAAGAAAGAAAATTTTTCTTAAAAAAAAAAAAAAAATTTTATATATATATATATATATATATATATATATATATATAAGAGGCAACATTTTAATTATATTTAATTTGATTTACTAAAATAAAGTACAACTGAAAATCTATATTTAAAAACAACACAATTACAAAAATTTTAATGCAAATTAAAATGAAAATGTGTATGTTAAAATATTAATATAAAACAAAATTACCACTTGCTTAAGCTTACATTTTGATAGCACAAACTTGCAAACCCCATACAAAACAAATAGTTTCAGATTCAGAGTTAAATGTCCCATTTTGCACCCTATTCATGGAAACTGCCAATTTCTGCACACATCTGGATGCTTGCTGCTAGAAAAAAGAGCAAGAGAAAAAAGCCATTGAAGTGCTCGACATAGGGGTTACCGACAAAAACAATACCGGTGAGTGATTGCACCGTCAAGACTCACAGACATTAAAAGTTCATCTGTCATCGGGCAGGTCTGCGAAAATTATGAAAATCTGGAAGCCATTGGCCACACAGCTGTTGAGGAGAGCAAGAGCCGGGGCTGAGCGCTTAGAGATGACGGGGCCCTGAAGTGGGTCATGAGAGGGCCACCAAAATAAATCAGCAGTCAAAGGGTCATTACCGCACAAATAATCCTATTAAAAGTGAACCACAGGAGTTGGCGAATACGCACCTGGGTCGCTGCAACCGCACGTTTGTTAGAGTTAGTGAAGTGACACAGCGACTGAGCGAATCTCAACATACAGCTCAACACAGAAAGCTATTCATCGATATGAGCATGCTCCCTTACACACACACACACACTCGGTCTCAGACACTTTAATTCACAGCCCGTATCCTTTTCAAAGGGTAGTTTTAGAGAAAAAACAAATTGGCCAATCAGCTCTTCAGAAGATTGAGTCATCCACATTTCCATGAGCAGAACATACCGTGAGGGAACTCAATCCAACAAAGCAGGGTCCTGGAATATGAAGCATAATCCTTTTCTATTGTGATGCCCCCCAGGGGCCCTGGGCTAGATCGTTATCTAATCAAAATTGAGGAGGCCAGCCGCATATCAATTTTTCAAGCCTGAAACCGATACAGTCCGTGAATTAATAACTACATATTTTGCAGAGTCAGAGAGGGCTTTGACAATAACCCCATGCTGAAGTTTGCATTTTAATGCCATCAGTGTCTGACAAGTTTTACAACGTTTTGGAAACAAGAGAGAATGAGTTTCAGGCCTCTAATTATTGAAAAACTTTGCAGATGGTTTTATGAAACAAAGATGGGAGGAACTGGGGGAAATGGAACCAAAAATGTCTCGATGACGGATTCGCTTTGAGATATCTGGCTCAGATGTGAGATTGTTTGTAGCACTTTATAATTAAAATTTAATTTGGTAATATTAGATCATCTATAAAACCCGTTTACAGCAATAATAGTAACTGTAAAATTGTTCTAAATTAAAAAAAGGAATAGTAGAGTCAACACCACAACTACAATGAACAAAGGAGCAGTATCAATGAAATCGTTGCCATTTTCTGACTAAGGAATGCTTTGAAAAAAAATTCATTCGATTTAATTCAATTCAATTCAATTCAATTTTTTAAACCGCAGTAGCATTATTGTAGTATAAAAAATATGCGGTGACACTACAGTAAGGTTTTTGTTAACCGTTAAATACATAAAATAAATAAAGAAGAAGCCAATACGGTAACACTTTATAATAACTACACGTTATGAATCATTAGTTAAGCATTAGTAAATAGTCAGTTCATCCTTCATAAAGCATTGTTCCAACATTAATGGTCACTAATAAGCAGTTTATAAGTACAGCTATAAATGCCTTGTTCTTGGTTTATAAGCATATCTAAATGTACAAAGGAGATTTAAAGGCTCAGTTATCTT
>JAUMHE010000043.1:15090334-15104056 GCA_032359235.1 Enteromius mattozi | reverse complement strand
TCTGCCTGCTCCCCGGACAGCACGCCAAACATGCTTACTATTGGTTATTTAATGAGGAAGGGGGAACTCGTGAAATGTCAGACAAAAGAACACATTTACAGCCAAATGTCTGTGATACTGCATCAAGTAATTTGTCAAATGAACACTGTTGTTTTCTAAAATGCATATGAGTGAGATATTCAGCCTTTGTGGAGTCATTTTGATAAAATATCACGTTTAAAGGGAAGTACAAATCTGAAAAGAAGGAATGGATGGAAGAATAAATAAAACTCTTGATGCTGAATTGATAAATTTACTGTTGAATGTACAGCTTTGAATTTCTCACTTGTTTTTCGAGTGAACAACAAAACAGAACTGAAGCGTGAACACTTTCCAAACAGACCCACAAAGCTCCAACATGTCAGAACAAAAGCAATCAGACGCATCAGACCACCACTCAGGAGAGCCGTTCTGTGTCGGGTCTTTAATGTGATGCATTTCAAAGCCTGACAAGCACAAATGGTGTCTGCCTCTCTCTGACGGCTGTCATCACCTGTCTGCACAGGATGGCCTCATCCAAAGGTCAGAGGTCAGCCATCACCCACAAAACGGCGAGGTAGACACTGGAAATTGTCGGCGTGAGAGTGGTGCCGTCTGTGGAAAGGGATCCATCACAAAAATGCCACCATCTCCGAGAGCGAGCCCCTTCTACGTGTGGCGTGACGCAAAGCAGACTGGCAAACGCACAGAGGAATACTTTTGCTCATTTTTCACAAGATTCTCATAAATCTGCCAAAAAAAAAAAAAAAAAAAGGGAGTGACCGTGAACAAGTTTTTAGGAGAGAGAGATACGCTACTATAGAAGGTTTACTCTACTGAAAGATGTTGTTGAGTGTTGACAGTGTGCATATGTGTGGAAACATGAGACAGGAAGGAGCAGTGACAGATAAGAATACAAAGAGAAGGAGACAGAAAGAGAAAGAGAAGGGGGAAGGGACTGGGAAAGACATTGAGGGAATGAGAGAGTTAAGGGAGTGTGAGGTGGCAGAGGAAAGGAGATAAAAGATAAACACAGACAGGTAAGAATAAAGAAGAAACTTTGAACAGCTATAACTTACTTTACCCATAGACAAGTCCAGATGCGGTCGCAAGACTTTTTGGGGTTTTCTGCACTGAGGAAATATGACGTCATATGAAAACTAGGGACTGATTCTGGTCAGTTTTGATAAGCCCATTATGTTTTTCATGTTAAAGCAGATAGCTGATGAATGTCAGATAATAAAAGATAATGGTTTTTGCTAAATAATAATAATAATAGCAATAATAAAAATAATAATAAAAGACATTATTTTTTTAAAGATCGCAAGTGTCAATTTTTTTAAAGATTAACTTTAAATAAGTGTCAGATAATGACAGAGGTAAATATTAAGGGAAAAATAAGGGAATTAACCAAGCACAATTAGTCTATACTGACTATATTTCAATCAATCAGTGTATGTATTGTGGAATTAAATTAAATTAAATTAAATTAAATTAATCTGACTGTTTATTTATTGAATTATTCAGTCATTTAATTATTTAATTAATTTGTATTTATTTATGTTTTTAATATCATTACACAGTGTTTAATAATAGCAAAGGTAAATTAAATGTAACAATTAATAATACAATATATTGCAAGAATAATGTGCAAAGAAAAAAAACGTTTTTTCCAAACTGTAAATAAAATGCTTCAGTCCATACTTAAAAACGTAATTAATGCAATGTGTTAATTTTCATTACTAGTAAATTAAAATGTACTGGACGTTTCTGAGTAAAAATTACAATACTAGAAGAGCATTTCAATTTTAATTCCTTTTGTTTTATATATTATATACCTCTTTTGAAATGGATACAATTTAAAATAAGTATATTTAATACCTTTAATTTAAAAATGACTTCAAATTCTCTGTAATGTATCACTTTCTATAAACACCCTCTAAACTTCAAACGTATAAAATAGGTAATAGAAATAGAATGGAAGAAAAGAAGAAAGAAAGAAAAAAAAAGTAAAGGCATGGAGATGGGATGAAGGAAAGAGAGAGTGAGAAAAGGTAGAGAGACAGAAGGAGATTGGTCAAAGCAAGGGAATTAGGGACACACTTTGCCTCGGCTTTGATCATCATCAAAGGATCACAGGCTTCCTCACTGACACATGGAGGGATTCAGCAGGACAAATGTAACAGTTTCACTCTTATCTTGTCAGCATGTGTGTGTATGTGTATGCACAGGTGAGGCTTCCAGTCAGATCCTCTTCCTGATCGCTTGAGAGAGACACACGAGAGCTTCTGATGCTAGTGGAGATGCTGCAGACCTTCTTTGCCTCACCCAACCCCCTCCTAAAAAAGCTAGCGGAGTGTGAAATAGATCCAGGAGATCTCAGGTGAGCGTTAAACCTGCCAGAAGGGAAAAGTACATAGGCATAGAGGGGTACCAACCATAAACCTGGACAGTAAATAGCCTCTTTATTTATGGACACAAACACTCTGTTACCAGGGGAAACGGAACGACTCAACGCGGGCATCCGGAGTGTAACAGCACCGTAGAGACATGTGTGAATGTTTGCGAAGACATTAAAGATAGCCTGTGACTCTTTTAAAAGGGTGCGAGAACATTAGATTGTTTCACGGCCTGTGGACACAAACGTTAAAGAGCAATAGTTCTTGCTGGCGCTCAAAAACAGGCTGTTTCCACTCTGGAACGCTTGAGCCACCTTCTTTGGTTACCTTAAGAGCCTTAGAGACCTCACAGATAGACAGACGTCTGTGATAAAAAGCAAATGTGTTCACAGAACCTTCTCTTAACAGTCATGAGAATCAGTTAAAGGAATTACAATGCAGTTCCTTAAAGGTGAAGTGTGTTATGTTTATCAAATTATTTTTCCTATGACTGCTTGAAGAAGTAGTTGTGCTGTAATTTTTTTTGTGAAACTTTTTTTTTACTGAAGCTCTTCATATAGAAGAAATAAAAGTTCATAGTGACAGAAAAAGGAAATATAGACTGTAGGACTATAAAATAAATAACATAAATTCACTATATTGCACATCAGCCATTTGTAGTTCTAAGTAAATAAATAAATAAAAGTAAAATAATAATTATTTTTATTTTATTTATATTTAATTGTCTCTCATTCTATGTAATGCATTTAATACAAACACACACACATATATAGAAACACGTTTATTGGATTTTTTATTTGTTTATTGCAAGTTTAAGGATTTTTAGCACAGCTACTAAAACATAGGAAGTGAGCAGTGGTGAATGAGTTTTGTTCTTGCTTTCTTTCTTTTTGTTATTATGTAATGTGTTACATTCAACATTTTCCTTTTATTCAAGGCAAGCTAACTGTTCCAAACTCTGCAACAACAAAAAAAACATCCTAAACTGAAACCCTCATACAATTCAGTCCGGTGCTATATTCATGCTTTTATAAAAGATGGAGAGATAGAGTGGGAAAGAACGATTATATTCCCACCGACAGCTAAATCAATGTCCTGATGGCAGCAAAAAAAATTAATGCACTGTACTTTAATTGCATCTGCTGATGTACAAGTTATGAAAAGGAGTTGGCAGAGCCTGTCTGAATTCACTAAAGACCTATGTATGGAAATGTCAGCGAGGGACAGAACCAGAAGTATGGGTCGGGTCCGGTCACCGTAGGGCGGAGGCACCTCTGGATGTAGCACATCATGGCGAAACTGCGTTTTACAGCTCTCATTGTTCTCTGTATGTTTTTCTTTCCCTATTTTTACAACCGAAGCCCACCTCCCAGCCACTAACCAGACCAGGACTCGGTGTGGGCCAACAACGCCCAACGGTCTCATCACTTCAGCTGGGAAGATTCGAAAAAGAGGGTGGGAGTGGGCGGAAAGAACATGCTACGATCTGGAGGGTCTGGTTCATTAGCGATTCGGTTTTGAGAGTCCTACAGTCAGCCGAGCATTGATAAGCCGAAGGAACGCATATGGGCTTTGTGTGCGAGCAAGACCCGACCCGGCTGCTGTTCGGCAGAGAGCAAAACATGTCATATCATAGGAGGGAAAATAAACATGGTGAGCGTTTGACGACAGACAGGCACACTGAACTGTCGCCAGACATGTGAGAGGAGCGCAGGCTACAGGAAGCCATCTTTACCCAGACACCCGGCAGCATAATCTACTAGCCACATATGCAGGGCCCTGTCATGTGACTCTGGCTATGTAAACACACACGTTCTGCTGTCTGCCTGTCCTTCACAGATCTGATTATTAGACTGCTTTTCACTAGCCACGCATACACGTCTTGTTACTCACTTTAGCGGAGAGCAGAGATAATTGTAAAGATAAACAGAGAATATTTAGTCTGATGCTTTGAAATTCGGTCACAAAAACATCTTTGACATCGTAGAAGTCATTAGCATTGTAAATGAAATGGGTTGGATACAATTAAAAGTTTGATGGAAGTACACAAAGCCTGATGAAACATTGATAACACCCATGTTAATTATAATGGAGGTGTGTGATAATTATAGCAGTAAATAAAAAAAGTTTATAATATGAAGAGTGATATTTTTTCTAGTAATTATTATTGTTAGTCAATGCATATACTATGACGAATAGCGTTATCAGCCTACATGTACAGTAAAAATGGAGTACTGAAATTGAGAATGTGTGTTAAGCAGTTTAAAAATCCTATTTTTAGACAGATTTATCTTTGAAATGAATGATAGAAACTTTAAATGTTAGACTTTGGTGTGCAAATTTTAAGAGACATAACACATTTAAAAGCTAATCTCATTTATGCACTTTTTTCTAAACTATTTTTACAAATCTGTCTTTTGTTGTATATCGACTAACTTTCTATGCGGAGTTATCTCTCCTTTTTTCCCTATAGTTCAAGCCTGGAAGGTGTTCCCTAGTTGGGCGCATTAATATGCTGTTTTTGCTGTTCTCTGATACACTGAAACTGACAGTAAAGAAGTAACGAACTCACAGTCCATGTCTGCTGCCAATTCTTTATTTATATGTGTAAAATCACAACATCTTTATACCTGATATTTTGGATATCTCATATGGTCATATTTTTTGTTTTCTTTTCATGTAATCTGAATTCTGTTTAATGTTTGATATAATATTGCAGTTGTTGTTTTAGTGTTTGTGTAGCGCTAAAAAGAGAAAAGAGGACCGCTCAGCGTGTTTTATTTATTGTTCATAAAATATATGTTCTTAAAAACAGATTTTCCTGCACCATGCAGCTAAAATCAGCTGACAGCCTTGCGGATCGGTTTCCTCCACACACATGAATCTTTGAGAGAGAGAAAAGGCCGTTGTCTGTCTGACAGCCAAGAGCCTGCAGTGGTGCTTTATCCTGAGAATAAGCAGGCCTGACCTTAAACATTGGCACAGAATTCCTATATCCTTCCGATTGCTTTGGCAAAAAAAAAAAAAAAAAAATCTTGTATTTTCACCAATCAACCCTCTCGCTCTTTTTTATACTGGCTTTCTTTTTCCAGGTCTTGCAATGGAAACAAATCTCTAAGGCTTCTTACAACAGACTTATAATAGTATGACGTATAATTTGCTCTCTTTAAAAAAAATCCTTGTCACTTGTGATTTTCTCTAATGTATGTAAACCATACACAGAGCCCAAAGATCTTTCTCATCCGCACCGTAATCTGAAGAACACAATTGTCTAATCGTTTCCCACCCAACTTTTCCACCTAACATTCCTTTCTATGAACACAGAGCCTCACACCAGAAAAATGGATACAAAACAAACAACAACAACAAAAAAAAAAAGAATGAAACAACCAGCAACAGAAAGAACACCTTCAGGGAAAGAAACTAGAAAAGAAACAAGAATGTTTACGGCGCCCTCTATAGGAAATATCTATGAGTGCAGTTACTGGAATCTGATTGGCCAGCTGCGAACAACATTGAGCAAAAAGAACAAGGAACAAGTGAAAGAACTTAAAATGGAAGAAGACACATTGCAATGTAGCTATTTCATCCATCTAGTCCATAAAAAATAACTTAGATTACATAATAATAATGTTAAATTAATTAAATGAATGTTGTTGTATTCATTTAGGCCAGCTGTTTTAGAATATTAAAATATTCCATGTGGAATATGAATATAAATATGATACATCGAATGGGATATTTAACTCTGCATTCATCTACAACTATATATATTCTGGGCACAGTAGAAGCTCAATCAACACCACTTGTAACAATTTAGATTTTTTACAAAGATTTCTAGACTTTCTAATTTCACTGATTTCCAGGAATTGTACAGTAGGTCACAGTGAGGTTCTTATAATGTTAAAATAATGACTGTTTCAACAATCAGAGTATGCAAATAATATGTGTGTAAACAAGAATTTAAAAAAAATAATAATAACTTTTTCTGTGTAACACAATTTCCATGACATTTTCATGACAATGCATAAAAATGAGGGTTTAAAGGGTTTACATAACACAAATACATTTTCTTGGGAGCTTTACCATTACTCAGTTGTTTGCTTTTTTAAGAAAATTTTTAATTTTTTTTGTGTAATTAGCATTATACCATAAATGCTGGTGATTCACCTTGGTTTACTACTTAACAATCAAATAATATTTTGTGCCCATATTTTTCAATGTGCAGGTGAAATCAGACTTGTGCCTATAAGTGTAAATAAGTCTTGTCAGTCTGACAGCCGAGTTTGATCTTCAGACATGTCTTGCTCCAGTGCTGAAGTGCATACGAGAAATATCTTTATCGGTGACTCCTGAATTCTCATCTAACCTATCCTACCTTAATGCACTCTCCCCCCCCGTCTCTCTCTCTCTAAATGCTTTGATGCTTGCAGAGTCCTTGAAAACATCCCTGCAGACTGTTCATTTGCAGAATTCTAATAGAGTTCTCAAACCCCTGAAACATTCCATCAGTCCACCACTTCAGAGACTCCCAAATCTCCAAATTAGATATGTGCTGTAAAGGTCTGTGACCTGTCTTAAGCAGAGACACTGAGAGAGAAAGATTACCAAGCTGCCAGACAACTTTTTCTTTCATTTTCTTAGCTTTCTCTTGTAAAGCTGAATTCAAATGGCACATCAGTCTGAGAATGACAGGTGGTGTCCTTGAGATGGCGTACTTCTCTTCTCTATAAAATGTGCATTTCAGAATTACATTTAGATAAATGTCCTCATAAACCAGAGCAGGTTCTCCAACATGGTAATGGATAGCCGATGTAATGAGATGAATATTCTGAACATGCAAACAGAAGGAAAATGGAGACGAGCTAGAGTGTTTTACCGGTGAATGAAGAGAAAAGAGACATGAAGACGACATGAGATCAGACGAAAAGAGAAACAAAATTAGAGGAGAGATGTGGAGAAATGAGACAACGGGTGGAAAAGAGAGGAGTCAGAGAAGAGACAGGAAATTAAATGAGTAGAGATGAAATGAAATGGAATGTGGCTAGAAGTAAAGAAAAAAACACATGAAAAACGACACGAAAAGAAAACATAAAGAAAAACTAGAAGAGAAGTGAAAGAATGTGAACAAAGGGCATCAAAAAATGAGATGAGACCAGAGGAGACGAATCAGAGAAGAGAAAGGAAATGAGACAAGGTTGCACTTTATTTTGATAGTCCACTTTAGACATTCTACTATAACTTTATAAGTACATGTCAACTAATTCTCAGAGTATTGTTAGGGTAGGTTTATGGTTAGTGTAAGTTTGCATATACTTGCAAAGTTTCTGATAGTCATTATGTTGTGGTCCAATCAAAATAAAGTGTTAGAAGATATTAAGGAGACAGTATATTAATACTAATGACTGCTGAACTTGCAAAGTACTGTTAGTATAATGTCTAAAGTGGACTATCGAAATAAAGTGTTACCTGAGACAGTAATGAGAATGAACACAACTGTTTGCAACATTGATAATAATAAGAAATGTTTAGAAAGATTTAGAAAGATTTCCAAAGTATCATGTGGCACTGAAGACTGGAGTAATAGCTGCTGAAAATTCAGCTTTGCCATCAGAGGAATAGATTACATTTACATAACTACATTTAAGAAGAGGCGAGACAAGACAAAAGTTTAGAGGAGTCCCATATAAAGAGAAGGATGGAGAACAACAGTGAGGTAACAGTATATCAGCTGTAGCGGAAGGAACATTCACACATTCAGTCTGTGTTTACAGCTCACTGGCAGGTGTGAGGAGGAGTTTCTCTCTGTTTCACACTGGCTCTTCACCACTACTGATCCCACCACGAGATGGATGACAGTGTCAGCTGTGGCCCAACATCAAACCCTTCTACCAACTGCCTGAGTGAATATTTCTCAGTTCATGAGTGGTGTGTGTATAATTAGGAGTAAACATGTTTGCTTGAAATGACACAGCTGTGGTGACTTGGGGACAAACCGAACTCAATTTATCCACTACCAAGTGCTTTGCTCAGCTATAATCCCATAAAAGCATCCCACTAAACACACAAGTGACTCTTTCAGTCCAAAATGAAGAGAAATAAACCTTGAATATGTGAGCCTGGCTCCGCCTTCTCTCCATTCATCACAGAGGTAAATAAATACTGGAGTGTATTCCGTTGGGGACCACATAGGAACAGAGAGAGATCGAGAAAGAAAACGAAATGGAGAGAGAATAAGCGCTCATGTGGAATGGGATCCAATTGAAGCAGGAGAGGAAAACCTATGTCGGATCTCCCCAAATCCCTGGCTTTGTTTACTGCCTCTCTGTAGCTCGACTTGAAAAAATATACATCTCTTCCGTCACAGACTCCCCGGTGGGCTTATATTGCTCCCCGAGAGGAGGTCTTATTACAGGCATATGCCCACAGCCGTGATCTTCACAGAGCCCCAGCACCTGCTCTGAGCCTCCAAGTCCAGCCATGTTCCTGTGCACATGCTGAAGTAAAAATCTCCCTCACTTGCACTGAACCAAAGCTTGGTGTCAGCCATAAAGCACTTAGCACCGAGATTTCATGCCTCAGAGAACAAATATTGCAGTCTGATGTCGACAGTGAATAGTGAACACAAACTCTAACCTGAAAGTATCTTATAAAAAAGTTTGCATCTCACTTATAGATGCAATAATGACAATTGCATCATCATTTATTGACCCTCATGTCATTGCAGACTTGTATGAAAAATTGAGACATGGGCTTTCATGCAAACGAGGCTTTTGAGTCACAAAAAGCAACAACAAAAACATCATAAAAATATAGTTTGTATGACACTGAGTAAATATGAATTGTTTGAAGCAATATGATTATTTTATGTGGCGAAAAAGCTGAAGTTAGTCCCAAACAATAAATAAAGATTTTAGCATCGTCAGTCAATAATGACATAAAAAAGAGAAATCTCAAAATTGAGTGCATGGATAATAGTAACAGATTTTGTGATATTTAGATGGGCATTTTTTGAAGCTTGACAGTCACAAGTAACATTAAAAGACTCATGTAATAAAAAAAAAATGTTATGTAATGAATATTATTATAGAATATTATTATATAAATTAATTTTAAAATATTATTTTAAAATTAATCATTTCTTGCATTCCACAGAAGTCAAATGGGTTTGGAATGAAAAAAAATGGTTAACCGCGACAAATTAATTTTTAGGTAAACTATTCCTTTAAGCACCAGGAACTTAATAAACAGCATTTTTTTTTTTTTTTTTTTTTTTTTGTAACTGCTAAAAAGTCTGAAGTAATGAGAGAGGTAATTAAGACGAAAAATATCCTTTCAGAACAGCTTGGTAAAAGTTCTCAGGTCATTTACCAGCCGAGCGTTGAGGAATGAGAGTGATTTTTTTTGCTCAGAAACAAATTAATTGAGCATACCTCTGCTTTTCATTCCAGTGTGCACAGAGCCTGCGATGGCAATAAGGAACAATGGCAATGAAACCCAATCTCCAGGATGCCTGCAGGTCCTAGTGTTGAAACGTGTAGCTGGCCCACTACTTTACCCCAATGATCAAGCAGATGAACAAGTGCTGGCTTTGTTTGGGGAAGAAAAGGGGGGCCTGAGATTTCATAGAAAGTCACTGGCACACAGAGGCATGTGGGGTAAGTTAGCCAGAGAGGTATGAGTTGCACTCCTAAGTGCAGTTGTTTTGCCTCCGTTTCACTATGTCTGTCCATAACGACAGATTAACACATAATTTTTCTCTTTTATTATTGTCAACAATGATTTTTAATAACTAAACTCCTTTGCCACTGCAAGGAATATTTCAGCAAAAAAATGTATTTTGCTTAAAATTTATTCACCCTCAGACAATCCAAGATGTAGATGAGTTTGTTTCTTCTTAAGAACAGATTTGAATGGGTTATTTAAACAGCTGATAAACTGGATATGACTCCAGTTTAACAATTAAATTTAAATGGTCTGTTGTCAGTGGCTGTTGATGTGAAAGAACAACAGGGAATTCACTTTTTGGAAAAAGCATTATTATAGGGATTCACATTTTGGCCAGAAATGAACTTTTCAAGTTAGCACACCTTGATGATGGATTTGTTACTTTTAAACTCGCAGCTAATCAGAAAGTTTCTTAAGAGACTGTGAGACATGTTTTTAATTGCTGATCTAAGCAAGCATGCGACATTAACATCGTTGACCTGAAAATGTGCCTTGCTGTTTTTTCCAAATGCCACTTCCACACATGAACCCTGTTAAATTGCAGTAAAACTGATGGATAACTTTTCCACTAAATGCACGACATCTGCTATTCACACATGCAGTTGCTTTTCGTCTTTTATCCATATTGCTACCATTCACACATCAGCACTGAAACACCATTCAAACTCTGTGATGTCAAATGCCGGAAATGACCTTTAAACAGCTGCATTGGAAATATAGTAAGATAGTGAAAGGATCCTTTACTGTTACAGTAATTTGTTGACTAAATGTTTCATCTGCTCAGATGGAAAGAAGCTCTTACATTTCAGCATTCTAACTGATAATATTTCTTTCCAAAATGTCATAATCATAAGCTTCACAGGCTTACCACTAAAAGTCATGCTTACAACTAAATTAACCTGTTAATCACACATAGTGCAGGACTTTTTTGAGCATGTTACAACACCTTAAGTCGGCAGATTTGCTGGCATGTTGACAGTAGGTCCTGTTGACACAAAATAGAAAAGTGCTGTTAAGGTTTGCAAAAAAGGCTGTACTGTATGCGTGAAAGTGCCTATGTCTTGCTATGACTAAATGTAATGTCTGTAACACACTGTAATAAATAAAACCGTAAAATAACAGAAAAAGTAAAGTACATTTATAACTTTAGTCCAAATCTATTAAGATATACTAAAATTTAAAACTTTCCAGTTCAGTGTACTAAAAGTACAATTGCAAAGCACATAAATATGAAAATGCATTTGCAGCATACTTAGCATGAAGTATATTTATTTTTCATTAGGGTTGTGCCTTATTTTTACAGATTTTGTTTATATACAGCTGATAATTATTTTCATATTATGGCCGATAACCAGTTAATGGAATGTTAAAATGTTATACCATTTTTTCTTGATACATTAAAAACAAAACAACAAAAACGCCTGTCATTTTAAATACTAAATGTGAAATTAAGCATCACATCCTATTTTTTCATTTAGTGATTTCATCATCATCTAATGGGCAAAACTACATATCCAATATAGATAAAAAATAAGCATCCCATGCCAATAATAACTGTAAAAATCATTATATTTTAGAGTGGGCACCACTGTAAAGGACTGATAGTTATCAGTCTTCACAAGGAAAAAAGTAAGGGTAGCAGATACTCAGGAGACCGTAGGAATGATAATTCTAGATGATAATGAGAAAAGTTAAATCCGACAGACACGGCTGCGGTTGGCGGGTGAAGGAGGGGGTCATTGGGGCTCAGGTCAAGTAGACTCCACATAACCCCGCAATGAGCTTCAGCAAGCTTTCATTTTGGTTGCTAGGAGAGCGGAGGGTAATTGTGTAGAACAAACACACACATAGGAGAGAGTTTTACATATATATGAGCGCCATAAAGAGCCATTTAATGAGGACTGTTCAACAAAAGACTGATTAAGAAATTATTAAATCTGTATAAATGAGTGTTGAAGAGCTTGAAATATTTCTGCTAATGCATACCATCTTTCTAAAATGACTGTGCCCGCCAGTTAATGTGCTTACAGCACAGTTTGAAGAGCGTAATTCACACTGGCAGAGAAAAATGCGCAACGCAATGCCATGACAAATGGAAGTGACAAGTAGCAATGGAGGTGAGCATGGGCTGTGATACAGAGATATAGCACAAGGAGACAAGAGCAGATTTACCTTCACTCAAACTCTATCTTTCCCCTTCATCTACTGCTCCATGAAATCTCTCTTTTTCATCCCGCTCTCTCTGGCAGATCAATACCAGCCCTTTCCAGTTTGCCACAGTCCATCGTATTCTATCACAGCGAGCTAAAAATGATCTGATCTCTGCCATCGCACAAAGATCACTTGGCATTTTTCAGAGACCTGTCATCCAGCCACATCTGTTTGGTGTTTACACGTTTAGCTGCGTGAAAATGGAGCTACAGGGTCGTCCTGAGAGACTCTGAGGTCAAGGTCACAGGCAGACATACAAGCATTTCATATTTGGCTCCGTGTACAAAACGTCATTTGTGAAATGCTAAAACTGTCTCTCATTCATTGACTTACTGCAACGTATTATTTTCAATTATATAAGTTTAAAATTACCTCTGTGGCAGTCATCCATCATTTCTCTTTTTTTTGTGCCCCCATCATTGCCGGTGCTGCCAAAGTTAAGTTTGGATCAATATGAGACTCCAGAGGAATTTTCTCAGCCACTAGCATACAGTACCTTCAAGGTGCATTACAAATTATTGCATAATCTGATTATGCTTTCTTTGTTATGGAGATTTACAAATTCACCAAAAAGAGAGCATTTGCTGTTGTGGTGCAATTTTATTCTCCCTCATTATATCTGGCATTAAACGCAATATTCCTCTGGTCGTTTTCAATAAATCAACCTCCCTCATAACCAGAGTTTTATGTAAAATGTCTACCATTTCACTACTCCCAGGCGCCAATATATCTTAGCACATACACCTCTGGCGATCACAGTATCAATCCACACAGAAAAAAAATTTGGGCTGCGTTTAAGCGTTATTGAGGAGAAATGCTCTTAAAGCTTTCATAGTTCTGCTTGTGTTTTTCCTCTTTAACAATGCTTTAACGAGGTGTAGAGAGTCAGGGAATATTAGTCAAAATGAAAGATCTCTTAGAAAATACGGCAGTGAAATCTCGGCATGGCAACTTAACAACTGAGCTAGTCCAGACCGCAGTCGTGCATGAACGAGGTCCACCCTGTAAGGTGGTATGCATAGTTTTTAACACAGAGGGCCTTGAAATTACATGATTCACTGTTTTCCTTTGCAGTCATGAATAGGTTTTATGTCTGTAAATTGGAAAACAGATTTTTTGCTATATAAGTCACCTTCATTTATATAGCACTTTAGATTTTTTTGTTTCAAAGCAGACTACAGATTGTTTTAAAGCAGCTTCACTGTAATTAACATAAAAATAACAGAATCAATGATGCAAGCTGTATCAAATGTGACCCTGGACCATAAAACCAGGCGTAAAACTTTATATATATTGTCGCCGTTGGCGCTGGAGAACACGACAAGACACGAGAAGTAAGGTGAAGAACAAACCCCAGAGGGTGGAT
>JAUMHE010000043.1:15046389-15089013 GCA_032359235.1 Enteromius mattozi | reverse complement strand
CGATTGGCCCGAGATGATCGGTTCCAGGTGTCCGTAGTGAGTTGCCAGGGCGACGCTGATCTCGACCCGCCACAATATATATATATATATATATATATATAATGGCTTTTATAGTTTTTGTGTCATAGCGCAGGGATACGGCATCACATTATGGTAAGGGGTGTAACATTTCCATCAAATGCTTGCGATATTCAGCCAATCACAATGTACTGGATAGCTGGCCAATCAGAGCACACCTCATTTTTTTTAGAATAATGAGCTTTGTACAAATCGACCCGTTTCAGGAGGTGGGGCTTAGAGGTCAAAAGTGACATTATTCAGCTTGAGTCAGTACAATGTTGATTCAGTTCAGTTCAATAACAGTGTTGATGTTTCAAAATTCATCAGTTATTAAACTTATTCGATTCCGCTGTAAAGCAGCTCCGTCATCAATCCAGCTCAATTCAGTTAAGTTTTATTCGCATCCAGTGCAGTTAAACTGGTAATATTACTGAATATTAAGCATCTTTTGAATGCTATATAAAGAAATTCTTTATTTCATTAAGCACAAAAAGGCTAATATTAACATTTCACTGAGGTAAAATATGGAAGAAAATAATTCCAAGTGGTCATTAATTTCACAGACGTTTTCTGGTACACTTCCAGGAGCTGCTCCTTGAATCTTCTACATCTGGAGGAGGATGTAAAGCTATGCAAAGGGACTGAATATGTCTAAGAAATGTTTATTTATGCTTATTCAGTCAAACGAGTTAGGAGGAGGTACAGCTTGGTGCTTGTATATCACACGAGTCTAGAAAGTGGAGAGTTAAACTGAGATATGGCGTGAACATTCGCAGAACATTCCTTAAGGCTCTGCGCCATGTTACGATAACAATCAAAGAGTAGTAACAACTCACTCCCACAATCCGTCTTCACGTCTGCCGCAAGCAAGCTATTCATTACCTCCTGCCCAACGGATGGAGAGAGGGAGTGAGGGAGAGAGACAAAGACAAACAGATAGAAAAATACATTAGCGGACCACAGTAGGCTCTCGTAAGAGTCGGCAGGCATGTTTCTCACATAGATTTTAGCAGGCAGAGAGGGAGAAAAAGGTGAATCTTGTTTTCATTACAGGAGAAAATTGAACTGGCAGCTATTGAGCCCCATCAATCATGAATTCCATCATGGGCTGTCAGGGTTGAGTTATCACCCTGAATGGCATTCCCACACACACAGAGGGCACCGGCTCACACCGGCACCGAAACCTTCATCTGTCTCTTCCTCTCCTTCCCCTGTACCCTCACACCCCCAATCACTGCTTCTTTGTCTTTTCATTCTGTCATGATAATACATAGTTTCTAAAAGTACACATGTCCTTATAAAAAAGTACTATGATTTTAAAATAAAAATCTTCTCCTGAAAAATAGTAATGCAGTGGCTTTTGGACATTGCCTTCAATTCAATTCGCATTTACTTGTAAAACCTAAAAAGTTCCAATGCAATTTTACAAAAAAGTAGTGCCCATATAATCCTATGGTTATACCACAGTGTTTTTAAAGTCATAGTTTAAGTACCATGGAATATCTACCTACTGTATCTATCTATCTATCTGTCTGTCTGTCTGTCTGTCTGTCTGTCTCAGATAGACAAATGTATGGTTCCTCCCAGAAATAAAACGCAAGGCTTTATTGTTTTTATATGTTTCTTTTCACACTTTTCCTGAATAATTTTCATAATTGTTTTACTGTTTATAATAACGCTGTTATAAGGAAGGTTCCATTGTGAGAACTTCCAATATAGTGCGACAACATGACCTGCTGTACTAAAATGGGATTAATTAACTGTATCTTTTTTCTTGTGCAAAAACACAAGGTATCTTTCGAAAAATAAATCCACTCTGAGAAATATTTAGTGTGTGTGACTTGTATCAAAATACCACTGCATTAACTTCTCATACCATTACTGACCCATAGCATTTCAATCTCATGTAGTATCAAGACTGAGATCAACTTGGACAAATAATTTGGACAAAAGTTCAGGGAAAGTTGAACCAAAAAACAGCACGACATGGTGTGATGTATAACGCATACTTAATGTGTAGGCTATATTTTAGAAGTACCTCTTCTTTTGCATTCCTACAAATAGCCCACCAAAAATCATCAAACTGACTCAAAAGAAAAGAAGCCCCTTAAGGATATGTAACTGAGACATTGGACAGTGGCGTTGACTGACAGCTAATTCAGATCCAGTCAAACAGTGGGGGATGAAGTTTTCATTGGAGATAGAACAATAGCTGGCAGGCAGTTCGCAACCCTCGTACCGCTGCGTAGAGGTAGAATTTGGCATAAAACACACGGCTCAGTCCGACGAGGAGCACATTCCCCCACACCCAGATAAATAAACAGCAGCAGTCTATAGACTACAATCTGCTCCATCTTTCTCTCTTATTACCAGCTAACATCGATTTTATTTTTCATTACTCTTGTCTTCCCCACCCGCCCGGCAGAGGCAGGTGGGTGAAAAAAGGACACAGTCAAAAATATGAAACGGAAATATGGATTTCTCCTTTTCTTTCTCTCTTATATTCTTTCTGCTTTTATCTCTCCCATTTATTCTTATTTTTCCCTCTCCTCTGCTTTTCTCTCTAATCCTCGCATGGTCACCATCCGTTTGTGCATCTGTGTGTGTACGTGAGAGGCCCGACAGCCCTCTGAATTGAGTCGTATTGATTCGAGAGCAGACATTTTATTTCGGCGATGCATCAGCCAAGATGCACTGCATCAAAAGAGCTGAGGGGATGCTTTCATGTCGATGGAGAGGGTGTGTGTGTATGTGTTACCGCCTGAGATCAAGGTTCCTGTTCGTGTGTGTTTGTGTTTGGGCAGAGAAAAAAAAAAAAGACACACAGTGTGATTGAGAGGAGAAACGGATGGTGAAAAAAAGAGGACATGTGTGCTATGGTTTCAAGAGACGGATAAAGAAGCAGTGTCCATTGCCAAAATGTGAATGTGCACCATTATGTGCAATCATTTTAGCTTAACAGTTAATGTCTGTGGGTGCATCTCAATTAGCAGTTCTATATAGTCTACAAAATGAGGATTAGAGTGTCCCAAATCATAGTACACTGAAATTACAGCCCTTCAAAAGCCACCATATGGTATACTGTTTTGTATACGTACATGATTTCTGAAGTAAAATTTCCCACTGCACTCGCAATGCAGAAGAAAAGCAGTTTGTGATATTTCTTGTTCAGTTGTATACTGTAAAGAATGACCGTGATTTTAACGGTAAAAAACTGAAAATGCTACGGTAAAAACCTTTTAAATGGTTAATGGTAAATTCACAGGGAAACACCGTAAACTGACATTCCACTTTAGATTTTGTTTGAATTTGATGTTTTTTCTTTGAAATAACTATGTTTCTTCCTAGTTTTTTTGTATCAGTTATCTTTATTAAGGTTGTATGTTACATGTAATGTTGTTAAATTAATGTTTATTGCACATTTCAGTTTAATAATTCTTACCATGATAGTGTTTAGTGCTTTGGTTCATTATGTGACTTTCTCAGCACCACCTGCTTTTGGTGGTTATCAGTGTATTTCAAAGGTACAAAATAGATTTCACTACTTTAATAGGTTGGTATATTAACATTATATCAGTTATTATGGTTTATTATCAGAAATTATGATATTTAACTGTAAATTTAATATAAAACCGTAAAACAAAAAAATGTTACCGTATTTTTCACGGTTTTATTCCGGCAACCACAGCTGCCGGGTTTTTACCGTAAATTTTACAGATTTTTTTTACAGTGTACAAAAATATCACATTTGTTTTAAAATCCCTATTGAAAAAAAACAGCATATGCTGGTTAGGTATGTTTTGATGCTGGGATGCTGGTTTAAGCTGTTTTTTGCTGGTCCTTTGCTGGTTTAAGCTGTTCCTTTGCTGGTTTATGCTGGTCTTTTTGCTTAAACCAGCAAAGGACCAGCTTAAACCAGCATCCCAGCATTAAAACATACCTAACCAGTATATGCTGTTTTTTTTTTTCAGCAGGGATGTGTGATGAGTTAGCAATTTCAAAGTTAGTATAAAAAAATTGAGGACATGATTTTATCTGTAAAATCCCATCGCAAATTGCTTCTGTTATGTAGCACAAATTAATTGTGGATAATATTATATTATATTATATATTATATATCATGCAGTTTGTGTGTGTGTGTTATGGCATTTTGTTAGTCTGAATAATGTTATCAAACTGTTCACAATAAGACCAAGAATGTGTGGCAAGTTGGTGTGTTCCGAGTCCCTTGCTGGTTTAGGCTGATACTTTGATGGTTTAAGTTGGTCCTTAGCTGGTCATGGACCAGCTTAAGACAGACAAAGAATCAGCATAAACCAGCAAATTACCAGCTTGCACCAGCTCAAACCAGCATCCCAGCTTCAAAACATACCTAACCAGCATATGCTGTTTTTTTCAACAGGGTTGTGGCCTTTCTAGGAATGAGCTAGCTGCTAATGCTAACATGCAAACAATCTGTGACCAAGCATTTTGTTGAAACATGGCACACATTTTGAAACATAGTACAAGACATGCTGTTTTCATTGTACAATGATTTTAGGTGTAAAATCAAGTATTGATTGGGTCATGAAATCTCTTTTGTCATACATCTGGTGACAAGAGTCTTTTTGACAGGCATCTGGTGACAAGGGAGTGAAAATATGGATACAGTGATGTCAGCTGAAAAGTGAATTCGTTTCAGAGTCAGAGCAAGTTATGACATTACAATAATAATGTGCCAAATAATTCACAATAAGAGCAGAAACCTGAGTGAGTTATGATTTCTTGTGCCCTTTCAAGGAATCAGCTGGATGCTAATGCGACAAAACAGCTTGTTGTAACCAGGCATATGCGGTACAAGCAGTGGTAGTAATATTCCAGCAGTGATGTACTGGCTTACTACATGTTTAAAAGTGCACCCTTTCTTATCACCAGCTAACTAAGGGCATACTTTCAGTGTGCAGAAGTATGTGAACTGGAATACACCCTGTCCCTTAAAGATGTTTCAGCCACAACGGATCAAAGTTTGACAGTATGTATCAAGAGAGTATCAGCATGTTATTAATTATACACGAAGAAATTGGGAGGGAAAAAGTGTAATATAAACATTAAAGGAGTTTTGGCTTAAGAAGGGCTGCTGTGATCCTTGAGCATCCTCATGTAAAATTCTGATTTTAATTTCCAAAAGAGCCCTTTTTACCAGCGTGTCTGCATGCACAGCACTTACACAAGACTCGCACATGCACACTCACACACACGTGCAAACACACATTCTGCATGGCGCCAATGAGGAAGAAACGTCATCATCCAATTAGAAAAAGGCAGCTAAAGCAGTGCGGCATTCATTGGGGTCAGGAACTATTTGACAAAGAGGGGAAGCTTAGCTATTTTACCTCACGCAGATCAACATTACACAGCAAATATCACACCCTGTGGACCCATAAAATACAATCAAGCGCATTTCAAAAGTGCCTCAGACAGACTTTGATTCCTGAATGGAGATACTGAGTAAAATGAAAAACCTGTTTTGGATTTTTGGAAGATTTGTTTTTTGTTATTTATTTATTTATTCATTTATTTATCTATCAGTTTGTTCATTCTTTTATTCATTCATTCAGTCAGTCAGTCATTAATATGTTTGCATATTTCTCACTGAAACAGAAAATAGCGAGCTATATAGCTAAGTAAGGTATTAAAGGGCTACTCCAAACCAAATGTAAAATTTTCTCATTAATCACTTACCCTCATATCGTACCAAACCTGTATAAGCTTTGTTCATCTTTGGAACACAATTTAAGATATTTTGGATGAAAACTGGGGGACTTTTGATTATTCCATTGACTGCCAAGTAAATAACACTGTCAAGGTCCAGGAAAGGTTGAAATACATCGTCTGAATCTGATCTGCCATCAGTGGTTCAACCGTCACGTTATGAAGCTACGAGAATACTTTTTGTACGCAAAGAAAATAAAACTAACAACATTTATTTGACGATTTGTCTCTCAGCATCATTTTGGAGAATATCCACATGGATGCAAACAGGTTTGTGTCAGACACACTACAAGGATAAATCAAAACATAAATATATGTAGAAAACATATTCATCACTCATTTTGTGTTTTAATACTGAAAGTAGAAAAATTAGAGAACAGCTTTTCAGTCACGTTTTTAAAACATGCTGTGATTTATTCCAAAGTGACTTATACGATATTTAACATGAAATAATCTAAGTGTACAATTCTAGTAGGTGTGTCAAGTAGGTTGTTTATTTGCTGTGTAGTTTGTGGCGTGCGCCAGAAAGATGTTCGAGGAGACCGAGACGCGCTAAAGCAGCACATTTTGCTGTATACTTTATATTTCAAAGCAAAGGCATGACATTTTAAATGTACAAAATGAAACCATACCAAACCATACGACTATAAATGACAGCAGCCTGATATTTTCCTTGCTGAGGAAAAAAATCCAAGTGAACATCAATTAATAGATCTACTCAATATTAATTAAAAACTCACAAAGTTATGACTGCATATTTGCTGTACACTTCAACACTGTGCTTCGCGTTTGTCTGCTGTTTAGTCAGTTTTTTTTTTTTTGACCCATCACCCAACTAGGGATAACTACTCACCCACACATGTCCTGCTCTCACTTGGCAGAGAATGGCAGAGATAGTGAATTTCACTTTTTTGCGGATACAAATTTGCCTTACAACAATTCTGTTAATCTCTTGGCATAGCTATTCCGAGTGTTCTTTATGCATTCTGTGGGTTTTGGTAAGAATCAACCCGAAATGACAAGTTACATTTTTGAAAATCTTGCATTAAAATCCTGTGTGACCCCTGCCAGGTTATGACTCCCCTAGTATTGGTAGGTTTAGTGTTAGATGTGGGGGAGGGGTTAGGATTAGGGGTGGGGTTAAGATTAGTATTGATTTCAACGAGGGGAGTCATAATTCGGCAAAAGCGCATATCCTTTTGAAGTCTCACAAAAAAAAAAGTGTAAATAATTGCATTATTCTTTCAATTTAAAACATCAAGAATCCAGCGGAGAAACTGCAGTGCAGACGATCATCGGCTGACCAATGAGCAGAAAGGGGCGTTTAATTCCCGCCCATGCGTAGAAATCGAATATTCAAGCCGTTTATTAATTATTCTACCACTGAACAAAAAGCAAAACATTAAAGTGAATTCTTGTTTTTCGTTTCTCGAAAGACATTAAAAAATGAGTTTTCATCCAAAATATATTAAATGGTGTTCCGAGGATGAATAAAGCTTTTACAGGTCTGGAACGACACTGGAGTAAGTGATTAACTACAAAATTTTGGGGTGGAATTACCCTTTAAGTCCTAATTTACTATCAAGTTTTAGGGGGAGGGATCTCATTCGAGCATTTGATTGGACAAAAATCTGTAAAATGCAGAATGAGTAACCAAAAATGAGTGTGAATGTGAATTTTGTTACTTTTTAGATATTCACTCACTTATTAGCCTCAAATCTATCACACATAAACCAAAAGTCCCACAAACTCTCATTTTATTTAATTTTATTGAATCTTAAATGTGTGTATATATATATCAAACGATTAATCGCATACAAAATAAAAGGTTTTTTTTACATAATATATGTGTACTTTGTATATTTAAAATGTATATATAAATACACAGACATACAGTATATATTTTTAAAATATTTACATTTATATATTTATATTATTTTATTGTATTTATATGTTATAAATAAATGTTACATAGATACATAACATATTTATCTTAAATATATAGGCTACATGTGTTTAAATAAATAAATGATAAATGACATAAATGTAAACAAAAACCTTAATATTTTAATAAAGAGAGAAAGAGAATTACTTCTAAAATTAGCATTTTTATCAAGCTTCAGTAATTTTACTTTAATGGCTTAGGAGTCTGAGGAAAAAAAGAATAATTTTAGAAGAAAATTGTGGATGTAAATTTTGAAATTAGCATATAGAGCTAACAGACTAAAAGCTACCAAACTCATCTTATCTGATTTTACTGGATCTTTAAATGTAACTTGTTACAGAGTAAAAACGTATTTTACAATGTACATTATTTGAATATTATCAGAGCGTATATCTAAACAACTACAGAGAGGCACTAACATAAAATGCATTAACCACTTAGAATAGGGGCCATCTTCCACTTAAAAAGACACAAAAGGTGGCTAGCAGGCAGTACATCAACCAGAACGCTCGCCTCGATAAAGATGTGTTACAGAATGGTGAGAATAGCAGAGAGGTGGGAGTGGAAAACTTAAGTGAGTGTGGACTCTCCTTTCCTCTCCTCCTTCTTCAGAAAGCCCTCTCTCCGGCGGTTATGACACTCTCTGCAGCAGAAGGTGGGAGTAGGGTGCTTCCTACTAAGACACTTACATCTAAGAGAACCCAGTCTGACCCAATTTACAGAGGACGGAGAAAGAGAGAACGAGGGAGGGGTTGGAGGATAAGAGAGAATGAGACAAGGGATACAAGCAAAAAAGGAAGAAAAGAAGATGCAGAATAGCTCTCCATGTATTCAAGGTCTGTTAAAAACAAATATAATGTCCGGGCTCGATTGCTGTATTTCATGAGGACAAAGCATCTGCGACTATAAACCTACTGTCATCCCAGCTTACTTTCACTGAACACCTTTCTGAACACCTTTTTTTGGTCAAGAGTCAGGATGAAGGCCCTAGTAGCCTATCTCAAGAAATATTTTCCTAACTGAAGCGAATGACTTAAAATTGGCGATCAAATGGCGACATCTCGTGGACAGAGAGGATATTACGACAAGAATTTGCATGAACGTGATCGATTCAAATCATTAAAAAAATCTATCATTTAAAAATGACTTTACACAGCAATTAATAATCCTACAAAAGATAGATCACGTATTAAAAACATAGCTTATCTACAACTCAATTTCCCTGACAACTAGTCAATTAGGCTATTTTAGGCTTTCTTCTCTTCCACATTTTATATAAATCAATAATAAAAGTACCTATCACGTGACAACAAAGTTTAAGAATTTAAGGACTCATCAAAACCCGCTTTTAAAGAGATCATCCTCTTTTTAAATAGCCAGTTGGCCTTTGTTAGGCTACTTCCCAGCAATGAATCATGATTTGTTATTTAGTAGTCGATTGCAATTTGATTACATTAGATTGTACAAAAGTCTGCACAGTGCAAGATAAGTCCATTTTAAATCTATTGTTTATCTGCAAAAAACAAACAAACAATCCAAAAAACCTAGCTCTGTCATTAAGCCACTAATAGCATGTAAGATTGCAAAGATGAAACGTGGACAATAAGCCATAAAACTCCCAATTTCATTTCATGAGTTGTTTAAGACCAACACAGCTTAACCATCTCTACCCCATTGAGGAAAGGGAAGTTCTGAATGTGCAGTGCTTGCTAAAATATCCTGTGGAAATCCAGAGCTGTAATGAGCTCATCGCAAAGCAAATAAGATATTATGCGCAGCTTTAGGCCCACTGCAAACATGAAATATGAAGAAGTGTTACTAAGAAATAAGAGAAAAGGGAACTGGTGAAAACAGTGTGGAATATTATCATTACATTTTAGAGAAAAAAAAACACAACTGATGAGGACACAATAGGCTATATAATGGTTATAATGTTTTGGTTCCTTGCCACTGTTGTCTTTGGCTTGCTTATTTGGGGACACTTTATTTTTGGCAATATTAATATCAACTTGTTTGAAAAGAACTGAACTGAGCTGCACCATGACATCACTGAATCAATGATGAACTGACTAAAATATAGACCTTTATATTGTCGTCTTTTTAGAGCTTTACAGCAGAAAGTGAATTTGCATTTTTGACACACTTTGGCACTGTAAAGTTACTCTGACACAATCTGTATTGTAAAAAGCATAAAGGTGACTTGAATTTGATTAGCAAAAAATTTAGGGATGCTCCCAGAGGAATTATGAATGAAACTGTTAATAAATAATGTTATAATATTATATTGCATTAATTATTATTATTATTAACTTATTGTAGTATTATTCTTATTGTTGTTGTTATTATTACTATTATACAAAATACAATGTAATATGGTCTAGTCTAAACTTCAGTATATAAATGCATATATATATATATATATATATATCGACGGGTATGCTCTCAAATAAATGTGTGTGCGTTAGTGTGTACAGCCACTAGAGGGCAGACAAGCATTCTATGCCAAAATTCCCCGTATGATGTCTGTCGCATGAACTTAGCAGTTTTGCTTACTACACATCTCCAGCAGATGTCGCCACATCTCACTATAAAATCTTGTGATGATCATGTTTTACCACCTTGGCATTATTACTGATTACTTCGTTTACAATAATTATGGCCCTATAAATATTTATATAATGTGGTAAAATGAGTAGATAAGCCTTAATTAAATGATAGTAACTATCATCCAGGGTTCAGCCCCACTCATTTCTCATGTCAACATTTCACTTTGACTAAAATTTAACCAGAGAAAGATCTGGAAACTTTGGAGGACTAACCTACATGCTGGTGGATCACTTTGTGTTCTGTCCTGACATTCTGGTTATCATCATCATGTCAAAGTCTAAAACAGTAAACAAACACAAAACACCAAAAACGTGACATCCCATAGTAATCAAAGCAACCTTGAACACTCATTTATCCATTAATGCCTTAGCCATTGCAACAAAACTTTTTTGCAAAATAATAATAATAATACATGCATATAATATACATCTATATATATCTAAAAAAGACACTTTAACTTTAAGAGAACATATATACATGTATGCACATAAAATCTAGTATTAACATAGTATTAAAACTTTCAAATTAAAAAGCATTTTAAAAGTATTGCATAACATAAGCATATAATCGAGACAATATGTACAGGCTTCGATTGACCTTATGTGTTTGGCCCAGCTTTAATGTCTGTTGCTGTCTATCATGTGAGCCACAGAATGACAGATTAGTGTAGTTGATCAGATACTGAACAGCAAAAGACTTCACTCAGGAGTCATATGAGTCATATGAGCTGAAAAACGTGCACTCTATTAGAAGACAACTCACACCAGACCCACACTAAAAATCATGAGATCTGGACAGGACTCTCATTATCTATGTGGGAAACACGAGAAGTGTATTATGGTAATGTTACAGCCATCTCGTGTCTTTATTTGGGTCTGGTCAAGTAACAAAAGCCCGGTTTTAGAAACTACTCAATGTAGCATTGTTAAAACATTGTATGATGGGTGAGATGCAACCTCTCAGGTGACATCATTTTTACATGCTGATCAGTTTTTACATTCTTTGTCATCTTATTATTATTATTATTTTTTTTAATTATTAAGTTATGAATTAATAATATTTTCAATACTTCTAATCAGTGTTAAAATTATAACAAAAAAGTATTAGAATTATTAGAAAAGTACGTATTTAATATTTGACCCCTAAGGTTAAAACATGTGGAGGTTAAAAGATTAAAGGAGGTTAATGTGCAATATGACTGCTTGGAATGTACACGTGAACTACCCATTCTTATATTTTTCCATACCTCCATCCATTAATTATGCAGCAGTTTCTGATCATCTTAAACTATATTCATTCTTCTGTAGCCCCACAAATTTTGACTTGGAATCATAATAGTTTATTGCTGGCCATGTCAAATACAAATAAAGAAATAAATAAATGGTGTGAGCATTACATAAGAAGACAAGTTATTTTTATTAAAACAAGGCAAAAATGAAAACTAAATTAACATTTGAATATGTTTTTTTTTTTTATTTGGTGCATTATTGTTGTAATACAAAATCAGAACTTAAATAAATGTATATCAATAAATATTTGGAATTTATAATAAGTTTAGTTAAAAAAAACACTAAAATCAAATAATCAAAGAAATATGTTTAGACTATAGGTCAAGCAAGTTTTCTTCGTATGGTGTTAGGAATAACTGACCCTACAGATCAATCTAATTTTAGAATTCTTATCTATGTTAAACAAAGTTCTTCTGCCGACCATTGCTCTCCAGATGTTTCTATCATGGTTTAATATTAAGCTGATTTAAGATATGATATCTTTGAATTTGACTGCATTTTAAACAACGACAATATCTAGAAATAGAATGGAAATGAACTGCACAAACTGTTTGATGGTGAACTTTGTTCCCTTTGGCAATAGATATATTGGAATAATGTGCTGCACAGTTAATCACAGACCTATTTTTCCAGCACCAGTTTAGGAACATTGCTAATGAGAGCAGTTATGTAAGTTCTAATGGATTCCAAGGTGCTGCACATCAAACTTTAATTTTATTGTAGCTTTCTTGTGACACTACTCATGGCATGAGACAAAAATGACATGAAGCTAATAACATATTTAGTTATTTTACTAATTCAGGAATCAAGACAATTATATTTTTCCAGTTTCCATCCATTTTGTGTTTTATCATCACTTCTCCTGCCCATAAAATCTAAATAATAAAGAAAATATCTGCAGCATCCTTTAACCTAGCATTTTGCATTGTTCTTGTAGCTGCAGCCATATGATTGTCTTATCTATAAAAGAACGAAATGGCCATCAGTCAACCATCTAAACAATTTTAACTCTATAAAGGGATGGAAGACACTGTCTGAAGACCTTTCTCATTGCATTTCATTAGGTTGGCATACCAAGAGCAATTAGATTTTCCATGCACATGATCTGAACTTGCTCAGTTTGTAGCTCTAATCTTGAAACCAAGAGGCGTGTGCATTTTATTCAGCTGTTTAGTAAGGAAACCAGATTTGAGGTGCTGTAACTCCTGTCAGCTGACACACGGGTCCTCTGAGGTTTAATTAATTTACATATTACAGTATTCTTATTCCTTTTGTCCTATGAAGTGCTATAATTTTCATGCATCTCTGATCCTGATTTTTTATTCGACTTAAAAAGTATCACAAAGAGATATGTAAATATTCAAATGAATATTGCAGAACTGAGTGTATTTAGGAAAAAAATAATACACTGTAGAAATTTAATTTAAGGATTAAAATTATTTTTAAAGATTTCTCAGATTTTAATCACACTTTGCAAATTTCCTGATAATTCCAGTTTCTCAATAATCACGACAATCCTAATATTATCTAACAAATTGCATTTTTTTCCCCTTTTTTTTTTTTTGCAGTTTAAAAAGGTGAAATCTCCTGCTCAACAAGTGTCAAAAATCTTTATGTTCCATTATCTTGGAGTGGGGAAGACATGTCCCTACATGTCTTCCTTCCTACATTTTATCAGCAACCAATCCAATATTTTTCCATGTGAGGGGATCCAAGTGCACGGGAAGACCCGCGGTGCATCAACTGATAGTGGTGTCTATGGCAATAGCCACATCAAAAATAATATTTTTGATGCCCTCATTCATTCTCAGCTAGAAATATAGACGCTGTACTTTTAAACTAACCCCAGTTAACGTTTCTGGGGCACTATAATAGCAGACAGAATTAAATTCGCCCTATTAACACATTTGCAAATATGTGTTTTAACCTCTGGAAACGGGATAAATCAATATTTACGATTTATCAATTGCGTGATCATGTGAAAGGAGCATGATGGGGCGGGGCAAAGAGACGTCACGCCGCGAACCGACCAATCGCGGCCTCTGTTTTGCGGTTGCTGATTGGCTCGTAAATAGCGAGTCTACTGTCCATCTCAGTCAGCGCTTCAACAGCCTCTGAATCACAGGCACCACCGACTCTACGCGGATTTTGCTCCACAAAAACGCGTCCCCTGCAACCGCAACCTCGATATCCAATACCCGTCTGTGTCGTTCTAAAGAAAAGATCGTGATAAATTAAAACGGACCGGTTAGAGGCAAAAAAGAGGCGTCTACGCACATCAGCAGCCGTTAGCTGGCTGAGCTAGCTGCATCGCGCGACGCATCTTGCCCGCGAGACGTCGGGCTGAATAACTGCGCATTATTATCCTCATCCACATCATTTAAACTGAACGGTGCATCAGAATCGCAGCGGGTTCGGCGGAGCTGTCCGGCTCTTGCTCGCACTGCAGGCCTGGGTGTGGGTGCGGAGAATGCTAAAGGATGAGTCAGAGGGACACCCTGGTTCATCTGTTTGCTGGAGGGTGAGTAGCAAGCCGAGGCAGACTGATCTATCAGAACTGTCATATTGATGCCTCTCTCTTTGACATTTATCCGTTATAGGGCTTGATTGATTTTAAATTTTAACATCAGACACTTTCAATGCAGAAAACCGGTTGACCGTTGTAAAAGGTCAGGTAGATGCTCATTCAACATTGCTGTGAATTAGCTTCTGTCAGCAGGTCTTCATGCTACAGATGACCGATGCTGTATTTGTGAAAGCAAGGTCGTGCAACAGATTCAGAATCGTCTCTGTTGTTGTCACAGAATCTTCTGGATATGGCCGTTTTCTTATTTTCAGGAAGTGTTGTTGCTTTGATGCTTTCACTCATGCTTTTTGCCATGCAGATGTCAGATGAAAAACTCAGGTGAACCTAAAGCAATACTATTTCCTGTAGCAAATCAGAAGCTTTTTTGTAGGCCTGTGGTTTCAACTGTCAGCTTGACGCTGGATGTTTGACAGCAATCTCTCTAGTATTACTACAGCTATTTTTGACTCCATTCTCATTCCTACATGTCCCTGGCTGCTCTTTTGCACTCTACGAGGCCCATACAAACAACACTTTCCGCTCGCTCTTTGAATCAAAGGTTACTTCCTCGCTAATTTTCACAATCTAGAATGCAACAGAGATATGAGGGGAGTCTTTCTTTTTTTTAACAAGCTTATATCTCTGAAGGTCATTTGATGACTCCGACCCTGGAGGGTGATAAGAGGTCTAACAAGAAGCTTATAATAATAATAACAACAGTAAAACGTGGGCAAAATCCCCTCGTGGAAGGGTTTTGTCACATAGTGCTGGTTGGTATATTTTCAGATTAGTTGATTCATACTTATTGCATATCAGAATAACTGGTGATAGGTTATAGCTATAAAGCTAACCGTGAGCAAAGAAGAGATCATCTTCCACTGGAAAGAACTGTTTGATAAACCAATCGATTGTTCTGTGGTATAGATAATCACTCAGCAGTGGAAATGAGATTCCCTTGTCAGCGCAAGGCAAAACAAATAAAATAAAAAATAAATATTGTTATTATATTACAGCATTATTATTATTATTATTAAATTATTTTTAAATAACTTGTAACTATGCAACTGTTTCTGTAAATGGGAAGTTGACAAATAACTTTGTATTTATAATAACTTTGTTTATTATAACTTATTTATTTGCGTTGTTTTTTTTTTTTCATCACAAAGATAATCAGAACCTAGCTTGTAATTTACACAAATGCATTGCAAGTGGCTAGATAAAAATTGTGCACGATACAATAAAAAAATAAATAAATACAGTACAGAAGTATAATGTACACATTGTTTTCATGGACACCACCACAATTGCTACTTGTGTGGGACCCACTTGGCCAGTTTGGTCAGGTGACTTTTGACTGGATTTCAAAACTATTAATCATTGACCAGGGGACCTCACTTCAGTGTAACAGTTTCACCTATTTGATGTTGAATTTCAGAAGAAATTAAATGGAGCTTCTCTTTTCTCTTCCTGAACTACTTCCCCTTTTTAAAAAAACAAAACAAAACAAAACTCCTTATGTAATATATATTTTTGTAAAAATTCCTCAATTATCTGGGAATAATAATAATAAAAGCTAGTGGAATTTCTCTCAAAGGCCTCTGCAGAGCATTTTAGTAGGAGTGGCAAATGGGTTTTGCTCGTGAAGTCTGCATGATCATGCTGTTCATTGGCCAACTAGAGAGAGTGAGTGAGTGAGTGTGTAAACCTTAGCAGCAACAAACCAGAGGGCTTAATATCTGGGACAAAGTTCACAGCTGCTCCCTGCATGTGGGTCGGTCTTTTGAAAGGCAGCACAAAAAAAGACCTTGAGAGATGCAGGTTTTAGAACACAGGAATTCAATTCTGAGGTCAGCAGGGTGTTATCATCCTTCTCTTCTGTTTTTTGTCAACTTTATGCACACATTATAAAAGCAGGGAATCTGTTTAAGGAGCTTTTTTTTAGTTTGATTGACAGGTGTCTTATCAGACCTTTGACATTTAGTGGCGTAGCAGTGAGTGTCTTGTTTGTAGTTTATTTCTATCCTTGATAAAGCTGATTAGTGAAAACCCATCACGATGAGAAGTGTCTGTGGTTTATACACTATTTCAGGTAAACTGTTTTAGGTATTTTTCCCCTCGTAGTTAATTTCTGCTCCTCCTTACATTCACACAAGCAAATACATGTTAAACTTGACCCACGTACAGATGTTAGTCAAGGCTGCATTCACAAGTTTAATCACTGTGGATGTCAGCAGAAGGAGTGCAACACACTTTTATGTCTGCAGCCTGTTTTTATTTCATACCAGAAGACCTTTCATACTTGACAAAAGCAAAATGTCAGAATATAGTGGTGTCTAAAAGTAGCTGTATAATGGTCTGTCATATATCTTTGTTTTTTTCAGATAGTCGTTTTATTTATTTGCTGTTATTTTAAACTTTTTCAACAAATAATATATTTTAAAAACTAGCATTTATATTTCAATTTATACTGTGTAAATCAAAGTGGATACTTATATTTACTCTCTGTTTTTAGCTGTGGTGGCACTGTAGGTGCAATACTGACATGTCCGCTGGAGGTGGTGAAGACGAGGCTGCAGTCTTCTTCAGTGACTCTTTACATTTCAGAAGTTCAGCTCAGCACTGTGAATGGGGCCAGTGTGGCCCGCATGTCCCCACCAGGGCCTCTGCACTGTCTCAAGTGAGTACTTCAAAACCCAACCTTGCAAAATCTGGTTTATCATGAAGTTTCAAAAACAACATGTGAAAACTGGCAAAAACATTGCAGCATATTTCTATAGAAAATAATACTTGTTGGTACCATAAACACTAGAAATCTCTTGTTTTAAAGGATCTTTAAGATCAACAGTATTCTTTGTACTTACAATCAAAGCTTTTCTTTGCTCAGTCTCTCTGTGGGTCTGTCTTGCTGACTGGAAATTATAACCACCTGTAGTGACCACAGAGGCGAAAGCGGTAGGATAATGGTTTGAATGCCAGCAGAATACCTGCTTCTTCATATGTCCTGCTAAAATGGACTATCAAAAATGCTTTTAGAACTGTTTTAGCTGTTAGATCAACGATAACAATGTTTTAAGCCAGTTGACAACACTGTCACTTGCCCAGTCATTACTATCCCATATATTTCTCTTTTGAATGTGTTTTTATGCATTGAAACCTAAACATTTGGATTAGGTGAGAGTATTATATAGACAAGGTTTTCTTTTTCAGCTTCCTAGAATCTCTTTCTAGCAAAAGTATTTCTGAATTCCATTATAGAAAATGAGAATGAGAAATAGTGTTTAGTGAATAATATAAAAATGTATTTCTCGTTAAAATTATATTGCTAAAAAGTCTGTAAAAGGCTTTGTACAGTGATTCACAGGTGGTCATGAGTTAAATAGAAAAAGGTGTTAGATACTAAATTCAAACATTTTATATTTGGTTTGTTTCTATTATTTGGCCCTATGAGACCAGTGTAGCTTTTAGAATATACTGCAAGAGTGCTCTGCATGCCACATTTGGTTGTATCTTGCTGGTCTGGCAAAATGTTGCAATGCTATGATTTCTGGATGTAGTCTTGCTGTCTTCTCTGGGATTGGAATACATTTTTTGGCCTGAGGGAAGCAGTGTTATTCATGCCTATTGTGTTACTCCAGAATCAGAAAGAAAAAGTTTGAAAAGTAGGTCAGGAGAAAATCAGTTACAGATGCAGTGTTGTTTTTTTTTTTATACAAACTTCTGAAATAGAAATTCTAGAATAATCTGAACATGTCAATTTTTGAAGGCAAAGAAGGCAAAACAAACTTTCACCTAGTTTGTTTAATGCTGGTCAACACAACTCCCTCCTCCAGATTTGTTAAATGTCCATAACCTTTCTATGATGGTCTAAAAAACATTCTCAGAGGTCTATTTTTAAAAATAACTGCTCTCTGTATAATTTACACAGTCGTGTGCGCAGTTCCACTCAGCAGACAACATTGATTAAGGTACAGCTAGGCATTGTTTCTCTCAATTACCTTCTTTGTCTCAAATCCCGCAGTTGGTCTGAATAACTTATTAAAGATGGTGCTGCAAATGATGAATGTCATGGCAACAACATGTCACATTTTGTTCAATTTTGCAGCTATTATGCATCCACTATGTTTTCTTATAGGCACTGCAGTGTTTTTTTTCCTTTTACTTATTCTGTTTTACATTTCTCTCTCTTTCTCAGGTTAATACTGGAGAAAGAAGGTCCTCGCTCACTCTTTAGGGGGCTGGGGCCCAACTTGGTGGGAGTGGCTCCATCCAGGTATGACCCATATACAAAAAACACAAATGCTATATAGTGCAGCATTGTCCACCCACTTTTTCAGTGGCTGAGTATTTTTCTCATTTATTGTTCCCACAGGGATATTAAAAAACTTGGATTTAAAGCAAAAAAAAACGTTTTTAAAAATGAGTACAAGACTGTACATAACAGATTTAATGATGGAAAGAGCCCAATCCTAGGAGCGTTTCAAATGACAATTCAGATTTAAAATGATCAAACATAAACAAAAAACAATGTATGTTATGTTTATTGCAAAATATGCTTATACAATTAAGTAGTTTGAGATAGGGCTAGGTGATTTAATCGTCAATTTATTAATGTGCATTTCGTCAGTAAAGCCAGTTCTTTGATTAGCCGTAGATCACTGGTGAGCTACACAATATTGTCTTCAGAATCGGAAACGATTCATTTCCGATTTTGAATGCGATATTGCATAGCTCGCCAGTGATCTACGGCTCTGTGTATCAACTGCCGCTCATTTTAAAAACACCTGATTGAGATTTACCGCTAATCAAAGAACCGGCTTTACTTACGAAATGTGCATGAATAAATCGTTGATTAAATCGCCCAGCCCTAGTTTGAGAGAACAGGAAGGCTATTTCGCTCTGGAGAAAATGAGTAGGATGAATACCTGACTGTAGTATGCTTTTTATTGCTTTGATTTGTTGTGTGTGTGTAAAAAAAAAAAAAAATGTATAAACTTTCTGTTAATCTTGATTAAATATAAGTTAAATGTTATTAGCAACTAACAACTTTCATTTTCTGTCACAAACGTTTATGTGTTCAACTCGTCAGCTGTTTTCATTTCAGCCATGGAATAAACTGTTTCATCGGGCGTTCGCGCCTAGACCGAAGTTAACTTCCGGTCTGGTTAGTGCCGCCAGCTACAAATGCAGCTAATGATGAGTAATGAAGTTGGTCTCGGTTTATTGTGCTGTGGGATGTGTTTCCCATATATTTATTTATTTGTGGCAACCAGCCACGAATATCAAAAATGACCAATTTTCCAAAAGGCTTCATTGAATAAACATGAGTAAACGTGTATAAACCGAGGCGTGGGTGTTTTTATATCACTGTCTTTAGAAAATGTCATTTTTCATTTCATCTTGCATATAAGGCAGCGGTTTTTAAGCTCAGAGCTGCTTTGTCTACAGCCGTTACCGGGGAAACCTCTCGTTTCTCGTGCTTAAAGCACCTCCTGCTGGCAGAGGAGGAGTTTGCATTTTTAATAAATCCGTCTGATTTACGCAGCAAACATATTTTGCTTATTATCAAGAAAATAAACTACTCTAGAAGGACTTAGCTGTTGTTATTGGTTCTATTTTGAGATCAACCGGAAGTTAAGTTAGGGCCACAAAAGTACGCATGTGCAGTAACGTTTGTCTATGTTGTCATTGAAACAGTCTATAATAAACGTTTTTTTTATTTGTGTTCCTCACTGTTTCCTGTTGGGATTTGCTATATTTCCTCACTTCAGTTGAGATGGAAAAGAAAAACATATTGTTTTTCCCCCTCAGACTGTTACATAAGGGGCCCGTTGGTCATGTCTCATTGCTCTAATCTAAGTGTATCGTCAACAGGGGATTGTGTCGCTGTCTTATTATGGACTAAACTGACTATGGGCCTTCTGTCACACTGCTCACTTAGTTCTTGACAGTTAGGAGCTTCCAACTCAAGTGGTAGTGTATTCTATGTGAACTTTGAATGCAGCATTTTACAAAAGTAAAGCTACTATGTTTAGTAGCATTTGAGGGACTGTGATCACATTCTTTGTTCTGTATGAATCTAGTGACTCATTAACTCCAGTGAATATTCCCTCTCTTATATGAATCAGTTGTACTTTGTTCATTGACTGTAGTGTGTCATCATTATGCTACAGAGACTAGCAGCTCTCATGCCCTCATTCACTTGAGCTTTAACGTGCATGTCTGTGCAGTTTAATCGCATTTAAATTGGTATGTGGGAGATGGTGTTGCAACTAAGCCACTTAAAATGTCTGTATTTCAGTGTTTGCACCCTTTTTATGCTGCAGGAGGTGTGTGTCTGTCTCCATCTGTGCATGTATTTCTCAACATTCCCGTCCTGTTTGTCCTCTGCCGTCACAGCTGGAATGGCTGCCTCGTGACTGTTTGTGTTACATAAAGATTAAACACGCACGTATGTAAAGAATAAGGCTTGGTATGCTCACATACTGACAGTACACTTCATATCGTAAACCGTAATGAATTGCAGTTTTTAGATAAATCCAGTTTGAGATTATTTATGTTACATCCTCCCGTGAAGGTCACGTTATTTCATTCAGATGGCCAAATTAATCCGTTCGCCAAAATACAGCATTATGCTTGCACAGGATTGGCGGATATTTAGACCGGGTTCCGATTGGCTATCAGTTAGCTGTGGAAGAACGCTGACTGGCTGTCGTTCTGAAGAGGCGAGAGGAAGCATGTGTTTATAAGCATCTCATCAGGCTGCTTGGCTTGTAGGCAGGTTGATCATTGAGACCTCAAAATTTGCCCTTGTTGTGTGCGTGTGAGAATTATGTAATCTAGATTAAAGCGAAGGGGGGAAAAAGCTCCCAGTGGGAAAGGCTTAAATCCTACATCGGAAATTTTTATTTGAATAATCCCCCCCCCCCCAAAAGACGCTCTACTGACTATAAGTACATATCAACCTATTCTAACCCTAACCCTACCAGTCTACTAATACTCTGCTAGCACTCTATTGAGAGTTAGTAGATATGTAGGTGCAATTTTACTTATAATCAACAGAATATGTTAAAGGGACCATCAAAATAAAGTGAAACCAAAAATTTTATTTTTTAAATATATTTATTTATTATTTATTAATATTTATTCTCTCTCAATTCAATTAGGACATTTGAGTAATCAACATGCCTTAGAAAAAAGCATTACTGGTGTGCATCTTAAGATGAAAACATGTTTTAAGATCAGTCAATGCAAGTTCCTTTCAGTTGAAACAGCTCAGATTTACATTTTAGTCTAGGACTAGGCTTAAAGGAAAAGTTCACCCAAAAATGAAAATTATCCCATAATTTACTCACCTTCAAGTCATCCTAAGTGTATGCAAACCATGTATATTCATCGTAAAACTAACATATATGCCTTTGGGGGTTTAACACATGTCTTCTGAATCAGATTGATGGGTTTTTGTAACAAAAATACTTCTATTTTTAAAATTATAACTCAAATCACTGGCTGACCTCTGACTCAGCTTTGGCGTTGCCTACAAAAACCCATCGATCTGCTTCAGAAAACATGTGTTAACCCCCCGGAGGTGTATAGGTTAGTTTTACGACGGATATGTATGGTTTATGGTGCTTCAAAATAATGGTCACCATCCACCAGCATTACCAAGCTTGGGAGAGCCAGGATATTTTTTTTTTAAAGACTATGTTCTTCTGGCTTGGAGGTGAGTAAATTATGGGATGAACTATTCCTTTAAGCCTTGTCTGTGAAATCGGGGGTATATGTCTTTTTTTCTTCTACTTCTGATGCATTTGTCAGATATAACAGAACATCAAAACCAATTAATGTTGTTAATTCCTGTTTCCCCACAGAGCAATTTATTTTGCTGCCTACTCCACAGCCAAAGAGAAGCTGAACAATGTTTTTGATCCCGACTCTACACAGGTGCACATGCTGTCCGCTGGTTTAGCAGGTAAGAGTCCCAGCTGCATCTTTCATGTAAATACATTTTTTGACTTAAGTTTGCATTGGCTCTTTTTTGTTGTATTTCACACACTAAACTAAAATGAATTTCACCTCTTACTGTGCACAAACCAGAGATTGCATCATTGGGGTGTTTTATAACCAATGTTTGTCAGTCGCTTTTGTTTTTAGCTATGACAGCCTTATTACGATAAAATGCTTTGTCCTAGTGACCATCTAGTACAAGTGGGAGAATTTAGCCATGGTGTTTTGGGTTACCTTTTTCAAGGTATGACGGCATTTAGACCGAAAGCACAATTGAAGACTTTCAGGATAAACATTTTCTCTGAAGCTAATCATATTAACCACAAATGTCTGGCAAACAGATTGAAAAATTAAATGACTAATTTATAAAAAGTAGCTTACAAATATACAATATACATTTAAAATTTAACAATAATAAAAAAAAATTATTTCAGAGCATCTGTACTAGAACAAATAAACTTCAATTTCAAGTATGTTAAATCTGCTTGAAAGCTTGTTAGCTATATTGCAAAAACGGTCCTTAAAGTTTGGGTTGTGCTTTCCTTTCCCAGTTTCTTTTTTTCCTTTTTTGTTTTCTTCTACCTTTTGAGGGCTGGAGGACATAAGTTATTACATGCCAGTGTGCTACTTCACACACTGTCTGTGCTGTGTGTAGTAGCGGCCGTTAGCAGGGCGCTACGCTAACATGTAGAGTGCCATGCGCGGTGGGCAGCGGTCCTCGCGACTGTCTCGGGCGGGATCGGGACATCTCAGGTAGTCACGTCTCTACTCACCGGTATGAACATGATTCTCCTAATGATAATGATTATTAATAATGATGATGGTTATTTAAATTAATGTAGCCACTGTAGCTGGCTTGCAGTTTTTTTTTTTTTTTTTTTCTTTTTTAACCTCCTTGTGATTACGCAGTTTTGACACATGGCCCCCTTGCCAGCCTGTAACCCTCTGTAAAGGTAAATTCAGTAAAAAACTTCATGCACTTCTTTTTTTGTCATTTAATTTCAATCCTGAATGCTAACCTTGTCATTCAATTGCAGTATGTGTAGGCTGTGTTATTTTGTGAGACAGGAAGTGCATTTGTTGAAACATAAACATTCCTTGGATATTCTGTCTGTGCTCTGAAGATAAGAGAATGAGGGGCCACACGGCCTGGCAAACTACATCTTGCAGCACACATAGCCCTTACGTTACAAAAGTGGTTAAATATAGGTCCCTGAAGGCCTGCAATGGAAAACTGGTATCCGATAAGGGACAAGCTTATGAAATATTCATTACATGTGCTGCTCTCTCCTCTCAACAGCACAGGTGACTTTTTTTTTTCTCTCTTTCTTAATGGCTCTTTGTATCAGCATCAGTTTACAGTTGCTGCTAGCTCTGTTCTTGCAACCTGATGCATGTCACGTATTGTTCATCATTGTGGTTAGGTTTTGACTGAATCATATAAATCATAAATGTCACAGCAAGGTCTCTATTAACCACTTTATTTTGCTGAAGAATCCAATGTATTGGATGTATTCAATGTATTAAACATCAATTCAGTGTAAACCTGAATATTTTTTTAATTTTATTTTTGAAAAACTGTTAAACCAAATTATATTAGCATTTACATACACAAATAAAATAATAATAATAAATATATAATTTTCACTCAAATTGTTATTCTAATAATACAATTTGTGATTAAAATGTTAGCTATTTCAGTCATATTCGTTTTTTTATGTTTGGAAAAAAGTCCCTCTAATATGTAACAACATTTCAGATTCAACATTTAATTTTGAATATAAATTGTATTTTTTAAATAGCAAAACCTTGACTGAATCTTACCAGAATTCCCACTTCAAAATTGTGCTCAGCAATGATTTTGCCAACAGGAATGACAAGGTTAGCATTGGACTCTTTACATGCACTGTCTCTGACCCTCCTTAAAGTTATTGTTGATATAAAGTTTGATCCTAGTTTGGTTTTGTAGCTGTTTATATGACCCAGCATTGCTAAAGCTTAGATATGATCAAGAGAAATTCAGCAAGATTCAGCAAGATCAGCTCTGTTCTGTACCTTAACATTTAAAATGAAAAACACTGGTCTAATGATGTCCTTTAAAACTCAAAAATCACTTTCATCTCACTCTGTCTTGCTCTCTTTCTCTCTCTCACACACCTCTCTTACCATCCTTCTCCGTCTATCCATTCAAAAAGAAAGGAAAATGAAAGCACTCTTAAATGTTTGGGATGGAATGGTCATTGTTTGATGTAATTGGTGGGTGGGGCTTGGTTTGGGGAGGTGGGAGGGATTTAATGGGAGGTGGGCAGGGTTTATTGTCATGTTCCACTCCCTCATGGGTTTGATTTGACTCTGAGGGGCATGTGGACTGCTGCTTGTGACTGTGGTACAGAAAAGCCTGTGTCTATTTTAGGCCTTTACTGTAGCTTTCACCCTGCGTGAGGGTCTGTGAGCCAGCCTGCTCTGCCCCCCATATCTGCAGGCTTCGTCCTGCAGCTGTGAGGAGAGGAGCTTTGCCCCTCCCCTGTGAGTACTCGTCAGAGACACACTCTCTCTCTCTTACTCTCTTGTACCGATCTGTCATCCCCCCTCCCTTCACCAGTCAGTTGCCCTAGGCCTCTTACCCTCTCTAGAGCTTCTACTCTAGCTCAATAGACTTCTTTTGGTTTATTTAGCCTAAGAAAACACTGATTTACACTGTACTGTTAGAAATGCACATGAATATTTTCATCTCCAATTGCCATTGTCTTATGCTCTTTCGTTTTTTTTTTTGTTTTGTTTGTTTGTTTGTTTTTTTAGTTGGGGGATATTTTGTGCACCCACAACACCAAGCACAGGCTTTGTGTTTCATTTTGCTGCAGTTGAATAGATAAACTAATTGTTCTCACCAACATCAGGCAGAATATTTTGCTGTTGCTTTTAATGCTGTTAATACAGCGCTAGCACACATAATAGAAATAGCTGAAAATTTTCTGAAAATGTACTCTCCCTCAGGCAATCCAAGATAGGGATGAGTTTGTTTTTCATTGGAACAGATTAGTAAAAATTTAGCATTACATCTTGTTCACCAATAAATCCTCTGTAGTGAATGGGTGTCATCAGAATGAGTCCAAACAGCTGATTAAAGTGGCCGTATCATATGATGTTGCTAAAAAAAGAACATTATTTTGTGTATTTGGTGTAATGCAATGTGTTTATGCGCTTTAAGTTAAAAAAAAACACATTATTTTCCACATACTGTACATTAGTGTTTCTCCTCTAGGCCCCACCTTCCTGAAACGGGTCGATTTGTTGATCGTTCTAAAAAAGCAAGCTGTGCTCTGATTGGCCAGCCAACCAGTGCATTGTGATTGGCAGAATACCGCAAGCATGTGGCGGAAATGTTACCCCCCCGTAACATGATTCTGTACATGCTGGTGCCATGACACAAAAACAATAAAAGCCGTTACAAATGAGGCATTTGTTGCATCCAGTGGGGACATAATTACTTATTATCATGGCTTGGTACTGTCTTTTACAGTATGACTTAGTATTGTCTCGTAAACATAATACCACGTCTGCATTTGTGATTGGAGAAATGACAAACTCACTACTGTTCACTGCTCAAAACTTCAGTTTGAATAGTAAGTAGCAGGTTCTTTTGGTAAGAAAACATAACTTACTTAAAGGTTGTGAGTCAGAAGTGCCAGACTGTCCTTGCAATGTTGGAATTGCTCGACTTTATAGTCTCTGTGCACAGCCGGCATAGGCTGCTCTGTCAGGATCAAGAATCAGTTCTCTGTAAATGCACTGAACACACTCTAATATTTGTGTTGAACTGTTCTGGAACAGTGTTGTGAATACAACTTGACCACTGATTTCTAGTTGTGTCCTCTTTTGGAAGCGCAAAGAAAGTAGTTTTTCTTTCACAATGAAACACAGGGTCTTCAAAACATGGCGCCAGCAACAACACTGCAGCAATAATAATAGTACCACCTTCTTTCTTTGTGAAATATTTGGGTGGTGTTAAGGAAATAAACCCAATTTGTGACGTAGAAAAGTGGGGTTGTGTTTAGACGAGCCTTTTTAAGGGGATGTGGACAAGTCATAAGTTTTATAAAGACTCTTTGGTCTAAGACTTTAGTCTTTGCAACTTTAGGAACCTTATCTATTTACAAACAGCTTGTAACACTCCAAAGAGAAAGGAAAACTCGAAATTGCATCCTTTAAAAACATCACAATGATCCAAAAGTAATTCAAACAAATCCAGTTCATGAGTTAAAATCTTGTGAAGTGAAAAGCTGCATGTTTTAAAGAAGCAAATCCACAATCAAGTCTGAATCGGGAGAGAAATATGCACAGATCAAGCACCATTAGCAAGAGTATACATATGTCTGTTTACTAGACATTAATTGATGGACTGGAGTTGTGTGGATTACTTGTGGATTATTGTGATGTTTTTATCAGATGTTTGAAGTCTTATTCTGATGGCACCCATTCACTGCAGAGAATGGTTTGGTGAGGAAGTGATTTAATGCTAAATATCTCCAAATCCGTTCCCATAAAGAATCAAACACCTCTTTATCTTGGATGGCCAGAGGTTGAGCAAATTTTGGTCATTTTTAGTAGAACGATTCCTTTAAAACTCTTAAGTCACACATCATTTTAATTTGCATACACATACCTTAACAGCAAACATAAAATAAATTGAGCCATTGTTGTGCTAATGTCATTTACTAATATTTTGTCACATCACACAGTCTTGCCAGCATAGTACTTGCATGACATGTATTTCAACAATCACAGCGGTGGTATAATTCAAAACCCATGCTGTTAAAAACAACCATTTTCCTAACATGAATAACATTTTTTTGTGATTTGGCTGCAGTTATGTAACTGAATAGTGGTTCTTTTTTATTTAAGACTCTTTTCTAAAGATGTTTATCTCATTTAGCTTCCACTTTATCTTTATCTATAAAATACTATTTAATTCAGTGAGGACTAAATATTTAAGAAGTAAAGCTACATTGGTTTCAGAGTACTGTTTATAGATGAAAAGCTGCTTAATGCTTTAGCTAAAAGGCCTTATTTACTGCTGTGGCAACTCTAAGATGTGCTTATGGCTCTTACCGGAACATATTAAATAAGTGCCTAGTGGATCTGTAATGGTTTCCCTGACATCAGATAGTAATCGCTGGAAATGATGCTGATCATTCCCGAAGAGAACATGTAGTCCATATTACACTGTTGGTGTTTGAGATTGGTGTGAATTGCAGAAACGAGATTCAGATTTCACATTTTAAATGAAAAAAACAGGCCATAAGCATATTTTACAGATGTCCACGGCACTTCTCTGAAGTATGGAGTTTCTTTAGGGAAAGTTTGTCTATTTAGAGTCATTAGACTTGCTGAATGTCCTATGCTCTGACAATATCACTTCCAAGCCTGATCTGGAACACCTCTTTTTCCCAGGGTTCACTGCAATCACAGCAACAAACCCGATCTGGCTTATAAAGACTCGATTGCAGCTCGATGCCAGGTGAGTAATACTACGTACGGTATACTAAGGTTTAGTGTTAGTAAGATTTTTGCTATGCTATTGAAAGAAGTTTTTGAAATATTGTGAAATATTTTATTATTTATTAAAATAGTTTTCTATGGTTTTGAAAATTTAATTTAATCCTGTGATGGCAAAGCTAAAGTTTTAGCAGCCGTTACTGCAATGTTCAGTTACACGTGATCATTCCTAATGTTATATATTTTAGGGGACATTAAACGAGGAAATATTATTACCAGATTTTTGGCATTTACCACATGTGTTTGTCTTTATCCAGGAACCGTGGAGAACGGCGCATGAGTGCATTTGAGTGTGTCCGGCGGGTCTATCAGTCAGATGGGTTACGGGGGTTCTACAGGGGCATGTCTGCTTCTTATGCTGGCATATCAGAGACTGTCATCCACTTTGTCATCTATGAAAGCATTAAACGCAAACTCATTGAGTCCAAGGCCAACGCTAACATGGATGACGAAGATGAATCTGTAAAAGATGCTTCGGACTTTGTCGGAATGATGCTGGCTGCTGCCACATCCAAGACTTGTGCCACCTCAATTGCTTATCCTCACGGTGAATACTATTTTTTGTTTGTTTGTTTGTTTGTTGTTGTCTTCGTTATGTTAATTTTTGTTTCATTGTTGGTTTGTAGTTGGCATGTTTATTTAGTCAGTTTATTTGGCAGTTGGTTATATTGTACTACATGTGCTAGAGCTGCACAATGAATCATTAAAAGATCGCAATCTTGATTCAAACAATCATGCAATCTTATTTCTAAATGACAACAAAGTCCTTTCAGAACATTCAAATTTGTATCAAATGTGCTGCCACTTACACAGAGAGCAGTTACAATGTTAAAATATGAAATGGCTTCACAAATTTTCTCAACCGCACAGTATTATTTGTGTATTGCAGTCATTCATATCACAGAAGTGCTGGGATGAAAGTTTATAGTTTGGATATAAATACCGATGTCTATGGCAGTGATCAAAATGTTGGAAATCATCCTTTTGAAAGTAATTTTTGATACAAATTGTTGTGTCAAATAATGTATCTTGACTACAATGTTGATTACATTGTTTCACCACTAGGTGGCGAAAAGGGACTGTTAAAAATTGATTTGTCATTGAATCATTCATTCAAGAGGTTTGTTCAAAAATGCTGATTCATTTAGTAATGGAACAACTGAAACATTTATGTGAGTCATTGAATCATTCATTCATTTAAATTTTTTTTTAATTATTAACATGTTATTTTGCTTCGCTACAAATCGTGGAAGATACATGATCTCTATTTGAAACAAAAACAATCGGGATTCTCACTTTATGCAGAATATATATGTTGACCCTCAATCCATTAATATGCTCAAAGTCTTGATTTGTAAATGTGTAAATTTGTATACATTTTAATGCAAGTTATTGTATAAATGTATTTTTCAGTTAAAAATAATTTGATATAGAATAAAAGGGTTAGTATTTTATTCAGAAAAATCAGAAATACACTTCTCTGTGGTTGTATGTCATCTTCCAAAGTTTATTTCCCTGACTTTTTGTTAACTTCTTTCTCTTTCCGTTTCCCATGACAGAGGTTATTCGTACCAGACTACGTGAGGAGGGCAGCAAGTATCGTTCGTTCTTCCAAACTCTAAGTATGGTGGTCCGGGAGGAGGGTTACAGAGCACTCTACCGAGGCCTCACAACTCACCTGGTCCGACAGATCCCTAACACTGCTATAATGATGTGCACCTATGAGCTGGTGGTCTACCTGCTCAATGGTTAACAGACTGCGAGACACGAAAGAGAGGGAGAGAGACCGAGCGAGAGAGATTAACAGGGTGAGAAAGCAAAAGCTAGATGGAGACAGAGAGAGAGATTGTCCCAGGCTAAGACCAAAGGAAATAGAACAAATCCTAGAAACGCATTGTCAATCCAAACCCCCAAAGCGGGGCTATAGTCTCCGAGAACCAGAGGGATTCAAGCCTGTCAGACTGGAGAGCGTTTCCTAAAAGTATGAGCGATGGTGAACAGATTCGCTAAAGCTGTCTGTCCATTTGTTTTAAAATGTTTTACGAAAAGTCCGTTTTGAAAGGACAATCAAAGAGGAGAATGCTTGAAGAAAAAACAAAAGCCTGAATTGGCTAGAAAAAAAAAGCTCTTTGCAAAATAATTTTATCTGAGCCATTGTTTAAAAAAAAAAGAAAAATAAACCTGTCAAGATCTAAAATGATTGAAGGTCTTCGAAGGATTAAAAAAAAAAAGCGCAAGAAAGTGTTTTTCAGATGTGGTACAGTAGCACTACTGTAAAGGGTGTTTTTCTTAGTTTGCCATTTCATAAAGATGATGTTTTGCCTTTCCAGAATTTGTTAATTCAAGCATTCTCCTCTAAAGGTCACTTTCCACTCTTTCCAAACTGGCAGATGGTTGTCCACGCACAAATGTCCATTTGCTGTTGTTGAATTGACGGTCACATGATCTGTGGCCCCTCATGTGCTTCAAACTGAAGTGTTTCTTCGTTAGGTTCATGTTAATTTTAACCATACTTATTTTGTGTGTGTTTTTCGATGATCATACCGTTGTCCTGATATCAGTATAGTATATACATTGGGGTGGTATTTTTGAATTGGGAGATATTGTCCTGCTTGCGTCACTGGGCCTTTTTGAACTGAGATGGAGCGTTCTCGAGTTTATCGCCACCGTTAACTGCTGCAAAGCCTCTACTTGAATGCCAGGCGTCGGCAAGAGCCAGAGATGAATTTGATGGCTAATTGGTAGTGGCTTATGCTAACCCTGAGCATGTTGCCTACAAACAACATGCCACGTTGTGACGATATTATTCGTTGTAAGGCAATAGTCATTTTTCCACTTTTGAGTGGGAATACAAGTTGCAGAAATGTTCCAACCCTACGGATTTCTCTAACAGTGGCTTCTGACTGATCGTTTATGCACTTTGTGGCCTGTCTAGGCTTGCGCAAAACTTTTTTTTTTTTTTCTGTTTAGAACAATTTTGATCTTGTATTGTAAAACATAGTATTACTATGTAAGCAAGACAGTGTTTTGCTGAACAGTTCCCTTTGGAAGTTATTGTACAGTTCAGTGTACTAAACTTTTAGTGAAGGATATTCTTGTATGTGTATATACTGTATGTATGCATATCAAATATCCAGTGTTCATAATTTAAGTCCTCTGATTATGCAGTAGTATTATTTGAATGACTGCATTTGTTTGATAGATTTATCACAGAAGGATGTTGTGAAACTCATTTGGTTGAATGTTTTCTTTTTTTTATGCATTTTATATCATTTTGTTTATCACTCCTCATTCTGGCCCTGGACTCGTTGCTTGAAAAGGAGTTTTTTTTTTGTCTTTCCAAGTGTTTTCATCTCGCTTGTTTGTTTACATTACTATTGTCTGAACTATCACACCCTCATGATATGAAGGATCTCAAACTGTTAGTGATTTAGACGTTATCCACATCATTTCCACAGTTACCAACATGTGGGCTTAAAATGATAATTTAAGGTAATTATATTACCTCATGTTGGTAGATCCCATACACAGCCTCTAATGGTCCTGAACCTTTAAATAAATATAAATTATATAAGCAAGTAAATACATGGTTTTGGTAGCATCCATCATTCATAAGCAGAAGTGATGTTTTTGCATTTTCACGCATTTCAATATCTTTTCTGTCCAGTTCAAGTCCATTTTGTTTTCTAAGTCATCAATATCTGTAATGCTGCTAATGAAGCTCTGGAATACTGTAATGCTTATCACCACACATTGGATTATAATAAACACAACATCTTCAGATATTATGCAATTAATGATGGACTCGCGTCACAGCTAATGTGATCTCAGTCAGTGATTTGCTAAAAATTGATAAAAGCGTTTGTTTTTGGAAAACAGGCGTGATGTTTTAGTGTAGAGTAGTTTGACTATCATTGATGGATTAGTAAAATTAGTGCATAAATAGCTGTGTTGTATCTAAAGTCGTAATGCCCTTGTGTTAGAAAGTGATCTTGTGCAAACATGCATGCATGATGCTCTTAAGTTTGCATTCAACAAATGCACTTCACGGTCTCACAGAGACTTTAATGGCATTATAAAGAATTCAAAAAGGCATTTTCAAAAAGTGATATTGGAATATTCAGGTGTCAATGTTGGACTGAATAGACAGATTTGAACATTCTATTAACTGAGCCTAACCGATTGACAGAAATATTGAACAAGTCTAAAGTAATCATTTCATCATCATTTCACATTTAATGGCATATTCAGAGATTTTCATGTGTGGTGTCTTTATTGCGCAGTCTAACATGACCAACACTAACAAAATTGTATGTCAACACCTGTTGCATTTCAGTTTTTGTTTCTTTGGCCTTTTTTTTTTTTTTTTTTTTTTAAGTCTAGTTGTTTTTTTTTTGGTAAATGTGGCCTATTCTTTGCTGGTTATGTGATTTATCATACCTCTTTTTGTACAAACTGTCAATAAAAACAATGGAAAACCCATGTTGTCTCTAATGTCTTTTGTCTTTAAAGGGTAAAGAGTTTTAATAGACCAAAATAAAAATCCAAACTGGGTTTCTTGATATCAGATGAAAGCATTATAGTTATTAACACACACTGATGTAATTTATTTTCTTTCTATTTATCAAAGGACCATATATATTGTGGCAATGCGGAAACTTCATGCCACAACAGCATTTTACTTTCACTTTAAGGAAATGGGTGGAGAGTTTCAATTAAGACGGAAGAAAGAACAATATAGAGAAGGTGTCTCACCAGAGGTGAACGCATCATTTGAAAGTTTGTGTGCAAGGGTGTAAGGTTGGTGGAAGTGTAATTCAAGGGATTATCTCGAGGTGTATGATAAACGGCTACCTTTAGTATCGCTTTCGGTAAATGGATCTGTGCGTCCCTGGAGGTTGCTTCAGAAGCGTGACATTTGAAGTTTGTATGATTTGGACGAATGTTACAAGTTAAGGCTGTCTATCAACCTCGGCCCTGGTGTATGATGATGACCGCTACACACTCATCACCAAGGTAAAGGAGTACCACCACCACCAAGTGTCGCACTTACCTCACCCCCATCATCATTAGGAAATGTCCCAGACTGTCCTCCTGTTCATGCTGGAAAAAGCAACCATTTAAAATTGACTTTTCCTACATTTGGAAGACCATCGGATGATGCCGATCCTTTGCTGTACCTAACATGATGTCAGGACTTCTTGGCACTGCACCCACTTGCAGAGACTGATCTCTTGGCAACCTTCCGCAGTGTACTCCATGGCACTGCACGTGACTGGTGGGAGGTCCTCTACGAAGATAAGCTAGCTGAAAGGGTCCACACAAGGTATCAGGGAGAGAAAGAATCTATCAGAGATTTTGCCTTTACATATCGTGCTCTCTACAAAAGATGGAAACCTTCCCTAACTGAAAACAAAATTGTCAAAATGATTCTAAAAAACAAAACATTACCTCGCTCACCAGCTACGTAGTTGTGTGAACACTGTTGAGGAACTTGTAAAGCTGGGACATCAGCTAGAGAAAGATCATGAGCAGCAACTTCAATATGAAAAGTGTATGAGCAGAAAAACACCACAGGAATCCGCTCACCCCCTGAAAAGCCCCAAGTGTAAGGGACATCACTCACCTGGATGTTACCCACTTTATACCAACTAGTTCACAAACCAACCTGCAAAACAGCAACATCCTTTCACCAGTCAACGGCCATTTCATCCCCGTAAGTCTGGAAGTCAAGCAACAAATAACTCTGTGACCGCAACATCAAATAAAAGATTGTCCAAGAAAGCACCCCTTACACCAACGTCTGTTTTTCATGTTGTCATTCCACAACAGTTGATTGTTCCCATCTGCATTGGTGGGTGGTCTGGAAAAGCCATTGTGGACACAGGGGCTAGCTATACCATGATCCATGCAAGTTTGTGGGAAAGTCTCTTTCCACGAGAACCTCCGACCTTGGTCTCTCGGTCCATTGTATTTGGCTAGTAGGGAAGCAGAAATGCCTTTAGGGTGGCTGCAGTTACCCATTTATATTCACAAACAAACTTTCACTTTACCTGTTGCGGTCCTTTCCCCTAAAGCACTTGCCTATGCTGCAGTTCCGGGACTTTATTTCACCAGTGGCCTGCAAATTAATGTAAGCGACAGTAAATATTCATTTAAATCCACCCCACAAGAAGATCATTAATTTCAACCTGGCAGTGCAAGTGTACCTGATGTCAGCCCTCAACATCACAAGTCAGGCCCACATGCAAATATTTATCAAAGCCTTTCACTGTTAAGCTCTATCCCTTCACCACATCCTGTATGCCGATTATCATCACTGGTCAGTACAGATGTGCAAGCTTTAATTGATAATGCCGTAAGTGAAGCACCTCCTGTCGAAAAAAAACAGACCAAACCAAACCAATCCTGGAGTCCAACCCTCAGGTGTGCACCCTTCAACCAGGTCATACTGAGGTCCTGCAGCATACTATATACACACAGCATCAAGTGCCTGTCAAGCAAAGGCCGTACCGCATGTCTCCAGCCAAACAAGCAGTGGAAAAAGAGCAAATTGTGGAGATGCTGAGCGCAGGAATTGTGGAACCATCACATTCTGGCTGGGCCTCCCCTGTCGTACTTGTTCCAAAAAAAGATGGCAGCCTTAGGTTTTGTGTAGACTACCATAAGCTCAATACCATCACAGAGAATGATGCTTATTTACTTCCCAACGTTAGATCCTTGAATCTCTCTGGAGCAGCCATCTTTTCCTCAATTGACCTTAACTGCGGCTACTGGCAGGTGGCTATGGACCCCCAGATTAAGGCAAAGATGGCATTCATTACTCCATCAGGCCTCTTCCACTTTAATGTCATGCCTTTTGGATGAAAAAAATGCACCTGCAACATTCCAGCGGTTAATGGAAACACTTTGCTAAACAAAGCTGAGTCGAACTACTCTGCTACAGAGAAAGAGTGCCTCGCAGTCATATGGGCACTTGAGAAATGGCAGCATTACCTGGAACAAAAGATGTTCACTGTAGTCACTGACCATTCTGCGCTACAATGGGTCTCGAGCTCCCAGAAAACCACCAGCCGTCTCTGTCTATGTTCAGAGAACTATGTGCAAATTGGAGCGTTACCCCCAAATTGACTACAGCTTACCACCCGCAAACTAACATGACTGAGAGAGTTAATCGCACCCTGAAAAATATGATGTCAGCCTATGTGGATGACAACCACCAGACGTGGGACCAATTCTTACCAGAGTTTCGATTCGCCCTGAACTCAGTCGTCCAAGAGACCATTGGATTATCTCCAGCAGAATTCCAGTTTAGCAGAAAACTCCAAGGACCAATGGACAAAATGCTCCATGGCATTCATTTGACTCCAGACACTGCTTCCTATGATGTAGTTCATTATCCAAAGAAAGTAGTCAAAAAGCCAAGATGAGACAACTCAGGAATTGCAACAAGAAAAGGAGAGATGTAACATTCACAAGCAAGGATTTACGGAACTTCCCACAATCAAGTGCACAGCGTAATTTTAGTGCAAAACTAGCACCGAAGTGGAAGGGACCTTCCCGTGTCCTAAAGCAGTTAGGTTCTCTGAATTATCAGGTAACGTTAGCGTTGGAGTGTGTGGCAATGCGGAAACTTCGTGCCACAACAGCGTTTTACTTCACTTTAAGGAAATGGGTGGAGAGTTTCAATTAAGGCGGAAGAAAGAACAATATAGAAATGGTGTGTCTTACCAGAGGTAAACGCGTCATTTGAAAGTTTGTGTGTGTAAGGTTGGTGGGAGTGTAATTCAAGGGATTATCTCGAGGTGTATGGAAAACGGCTACCTTAAGTATCGCTTCCGGTAAATGGATCTGTGCGTCCCTGGAGGTTGTCTAACTTCAGAACACTACACTCTCCCACATCCTTCACGTCTGCAAACTCGGTCAGTAGCCTTAAGCTACCTGCCACTGCCGCCATTACACACTCATTCATTCATTTGCCACTACATGCTCATTCACTTGCATTGCATTCACATCGGCACATTCTGTGTTTTTTTTTTTATGGTGATACAAATGTTATATTTGATCTTGAAGACTGCTCTTTGATATTTATATTGATTCTTAATATGAACAATATGTTTATCCAATGTTTATTTTCCCTTTTTCTCTCTTTCTGTGGTCAAATTTATAATTGACGTGAATCTGCCACTGGAAAATGTAGGATGACGCGTTTCATCATGGATTGCACTTTCATATTGAGTGTTTTTGTTTTCTTTTCGTTTTGGACAATGTAAATAAATCCTTATTAACTGCAACTCTTCTTGGACTTTTTTTAAAATGTGTAAAAGGTGGTTCTGCTGTTCTGGGATAATTTAATTTGACAGTATTAATGCTGTCTGCCGGCCGTTACAATATCAAAGGTCCATCGATACAGTGCAAAAGTCTCCTATGCTCAACAAGACTGCAATTATTTAAAAGTCAGTACAGTACAACAGCAATATTTTTGAAATATTTTGATACAACTTTAATATTTGAATAGATAGAGATATATGGATATAGATATTTCCTGTGAAGGAAAAGCTGCATTTTCAGCAGTCATGACTCCAGTCTTCAGTGTCACGTGATCCTTCAGAAATCATTCTAATATCAGAAACATTCTTATTATTTGATCATTATCCAGACATATATTTTGCAAAAAAAAAAAAAACATAACACATTTTGTTAAGGTTTCTTTGAATAGAATGAGCAGATTTGAAATAGAAATCTTACATATCTTACGATGTTTTAATGTCATGTCTCGGTTTCTGTTGTTATTCGTCGGTGCTGCCAGAGGATGGCAGCAAAGCCTAAACATAAAGTACTATGTTAACATACCTTCAGCCATGACCAAAACTGCTGTTTATTTGATCAGTTTTATTTACTTGTTTGTTCTTTTACATAAAAAAAAGGTGAATGTATGTAATTCCAAAGCTGTTCCATTTCAGGACTGTTACAAATTAGTTCACAGCACAATTAAAAATGCCCTTGTTTAACTTCTCACGTTACTCAGTCAATGTATATTGGAGAATACACTCCAGCATCCTGCAAACAAAAACCTTGAGTTGTCACAACAGACTGGAAAACAGCTGTGCAAACATGATTGCAGAACACCTTGACATAAAGGGTCTTATGTAGTGTATGTATGTGTGTGCGGCTTTAATCCATGTAGGAGTGACTAATGACCTGAGTTATTAATATTATGGCTCTTTGTGCTTAAATCAGGCAAAGCATTCAAAGTCATTTTGCTCCAGGGGGAATGTTTCTAATGACTGTACTGTAAATCACCTTACACAACAAGCACGTGCCAAATGACTGCTCACCATTAAGACACACAGCAAAGTCACTGGAAATTATGCACTTATAAGAAAATCCAGTATGACAGCTCTTCAGTAGATCAATATATTGAAAATCCACCATTCAGTTCATAACATTACAAAGTCATTGATTTCCACATTCTTTTCTCTACAGAAAGGTCTATTTTAAATTAATTTGTAAGGTCGGATACCAGAACGTCCACTGAAGGTGACAATCATACAAAGACAGACTGTCAGCACAGTCTTTTATGAATTTTTCTAAAAATGTGGCCTCGATTCACCCTTTTAACATATGGCTGTATGCTGTGAGAAGGGCGATGACCTCGGGGTAAATGGTAGGCTATATTTTACATGTAAATATCATGGGAGAAACTGTGACATCTATTTTTATTGTGTTAGGACATAGCAAAACTAAAAACGTAATGCCAGCTTTTACTTTAAAATATATTTTTTTAACTGTCTGGTCTGCACAGTCTACTTCAAACCAATAATTAACAATCTCGAGTGAGAATGTTTTTAATTTTCAATAGTTCAATTTATTCATTTAAAATAATTATTATCTTTATATATATATATATTTCGATATAAGCCAAGAGGAGACTAGTTTTCCTTCGCTAAAGTTAAGAAACGTTGTTTCCTTTAAAACTAAATTTTTTGCGATGCACACATCCGCCGGGACTGCTTCCGGTTTCCAGAGACAGCAGACGTGAGAGAAAAGTGCTTATTAAGTTTGAAATATGGATATTTATCGTACAAAAATGTATGGATTCGCTATAGGAGGACTTTATGTGAGGGACGTTTTATTACCAATACGCGCACGTGATTTCTCGTCTTCCGAAGTGTAACGGCTATCACCCATTTAAACCCATTCTGGACAATTTTTATTTTAACTCCAATTGGATTCGTCTAAAAAAGAAAATCACATACACCTAGGATGCTTCAAATGTGAGTAAAAGACAGGATTCATTTCATTTTTGGGTGAACTATCCCTTTAATTTCCTCACAAAACGTTTAGAAATGGATTATTTTCTTCCTTGTTTGCGTCAAGCATCGGTTCCCATAGTCGATTGTGAAATCTTATTTCACTTATTATTTTGACCCATTGTTATTTAACACGGAAACGGCTGAAATATACTCCAGTTTCTCCACGTACCCCCTCTATCACAATTTTGTCACGCAGACAATCCCTGTGTAAGTTTAAATAGTCTCATTCCTCCCGTCGTGTTATCTGTTTCCTCCGTTTGCAGATAAACGCGTCATCATCGTGTCGGCTGGATGACTATCGAATCCTTCTGAAAATGCAAATGTATTTCCCTTTAGGAGAAAGTGCCGCTGGTTGGATTTACTGAGATGGAGAGGGATTCCTTGCATTCATTTTTTACTCTGTTGAAAATCTTTTGTCATTCAAGACTTCATCATGTTAGGAGCCAGCTGTTTCAGTGAGGTAGGAGCACTTTCAAATGTATACTTACTTTCTGAGAAAATGCTCGTTTTCAAATAATAAATAAATAAAATAAATAAATACATTACATAGCCTATACACACACACACTATCTGCATATGTGTCTGTCTGTACACATTTCTTCTTTGAAAAGAGATCATGACTTCTGATGTTCTGTGAAAAAGAAATACCGTCTTTAAAAGCATTGTTGTTATTGTGACTGTTGTCACTGTATTTCAGTGTGCATTGTGAAACTCTGAGGGAAAATTATGCTTTCATCTTAACTCCTGCACATAGGTTGTCTTACAGTAATCTTGGACCCAGATGTAGACCTACCTTGATAGCCCTGTTATAGACCAGCATAATATAGTACAAACTGATCTGAATGAGCCATATGAACCTATTTGACCTGTAACCCTAATTAATTTTGGTTGGCATCGTACCATGTGATGGGTCTTAGTTTTACGTGGGGGACATGGCATCTTTTTAAAGGTCTGCTTTGAACTCAGCTGTTTTGGGGTCCTTAGGGATGGGGCCAGATGCTGCGCTAAGCCCATATTAATTTGGATAATTTGATGTTGGTCTCTGTGAGACTGACGGATGCTCTGTCATAAGGGGTGGAGGGAGGCTGCACCATTGTGACAGTGCTTATTTATCTGTCTGCCTGAACAGACAGACTAGCCACTAACGGCCGGAGTCCGGTTATCTTAGGACAGCTGGTGATGCTGTTTCTCTGAGCTTTCATTTGATTTTTTTTTTTTTTCACAATTTTCAGCTTGGTCTTTTTGGCACATTTCAGAGAAGAGAGGACAGGAAATGATGTGGAGGATTGGAAATGTAATGAACCAGGCTTGAACTGGAATCACTGCATAAGCACCAGGATGCCAGTCTTATTAAAGTTTACAAAAAATGTAATTCAAATTGTAAATTAAAAACAGTTTAATACATTGCAATTTTTATTTATTACTAATTTATATTTTTTGCGTAATTTATTTTTGTTCATTTAAACTATCTGGTAGTTTTACATTTCTATTTTTTTCATTCAAAGTTTATTATTAGTTTCACGAATTCGCACTTCTTCATTTGAATTAAATAAGCAAATTTGGCGTGCTGTCCGGGGGCGAGCCGGGAGCTCGGCGGGCCCCAAGCCCTGCCGATTGTAACCCTAGCGAGGGCAGAGCTCGGAGCGAGGCTCGGTCCCGTTCGCCCCCCTTGAAGATGCGAAAAGAAAAGCGGAGAAGGGGAGGACGGGGGGAAAATGCGAAACTAGATACTGAGAGGTGGGAGACTACGGTATTTAAGCTGAGGCGGATAATTGGAAGTAGGATAATTATTAATAGGCTGGGGAGCGTAACACTGATGAGTGTTAATAGGAACCAGCAGTGTTAGGCACTCAGCGTGCTCATCCCTTAATCTGTCTATCTGTCTGTCCATCCGTCCATCCATCCATCCACACACAGTGTTCGTCAAAATGATTAGAACACTAGTATTTTCAGCTAAAATTGGTTTTAAATTATTTCTCTTTTGCTGTAGTGGGTCAGTATGAAAAAAACAAGTTTGCATTTCCAAACATCAATTTTGCCACTAATTGTGAGATTTTTGTTTGCCCAAGGAGTTTGACAACAACCACACAGAGATTAGGTCTATCTGTAATGACTTGAAGAAACAGAACAAATTGAGACAGACTGAATCCAGAAGAACTGTGGCAACGTCTCCAAGATGTTTAAAAATGGAACTACACACTACAGCAAAAGATAGAAGTAATGAACTTTTTCGTAGATGGTGAAAATAATAATAATCTTATAATTTTGTGTTTGTATATATATATATATTTGTTTGTTTTTGTTGGGTTTAAGTTTAATTTATAAATAATCAAAATAGACATTTTTTATAAAATATTTAGCCTATATTTTTTTTTTATTTCAGTGTTATAGTACTAAATATGTATTTTAGTTTATATATATTTTAAAAATGGGCTAATAATTTTAGTCTTTCTTACTTAATTTCTCATTTAATTTTGGAATAATGAAAATGTATTTAGTTTCAGTTGTGTTTTCTTTTTTCAATTTCAGGTATTAAAAAATCTTTTAATCTAGATTTTTCTTTTCTAGTTTTGTTTTAGTTAATGATGTGCGCTAATATCTAGGCCGTGACTCATTTTCAGTTCTTCTAGACAACATAAATGTTCTTTTCAATCCATGTCTTTTCTTTCTCTCTTTAGGTCCTCAATTATCTATAGTATTACTAGCGAACATTCCTCTCTTTATCTCATTCTTTAATTTTATACTAAGGTTTCACACTTTCACGCCGGTTTCCTTTCAGTTCATTTTCCATTTTCTTTTCCTCTTTCATCCTATTTTCCCTTTGGGAGTAATAAAATAAAATTATATGGACATATTCAGAAAAGAGACTGACAGATGGCCTCGCAATATAAAGTCTTTTCCTTTCTGTCTGTTTCTCTCTCTCTCTCTCTCTCTCTCTCTCTGGTAGAGTAAAGCAAAGCAGAATGCACAAAAGAGTCTCTGAATTACACACTGGTTGGAAAATGATACTGCTGGCTCTTCTTTCCTTCCGGCGGCACTAAATATGTCTGAGGCGTAACGGCAGAACAGGATGGGTGAGAGGATGGCTAGTCTTTGTGATGAAAACAAAGCGCTCACCGGCCTGTTCTGCGCTTCTCAGATCATATGTTACGCCATTGTCATACATGTGTTTTACATAGCTCCTTATGTAGTGCCTAACAGTTCAGTACACTCTCTTTATTAAACATTTAACTTTGCCAGCCAAAAAGGGCTGGATAGTTTTAATTCGCTTCACTTGTTCCCTCTCTGGTTTTAGCTTTCAGTGCTTTTTCAGTTTTTTGTTTTCCCTCATCAGGCAGGCATGGTTTGAGCTATCGTTGTCAGGCACAGTGGGGGACGCAAGCTCAGCAAGAGTCCACGCCACCACACAGCCCTGAGCACACACATATTCACACTCCAATCCCACCCATCCAGTCTCACAAACAGCACCATTCAGCACTCTGCAGCCTCACCCCCTGGGAGCCCAACGCTGACATACATTGTGGTTCTGACGCTCTGAAAGTGCCAGGCACAGAACAGAGCACGCCTGACAGAACCTGTCCACATCCGCCACGACATGGCACAGGCTCACCTAAACTATATTTAAATCACTGTGTCATACACCTTAAAGAGAGCGAGCAGCCTAAGAAACAGATCTGATTTGTTCTTTTGATTGTTTTCTATGTTTTGGGGTTATTTGTCTTCATTAGAGCACTTTGAAGGCGCATATTAAAAATATTTCAGCAAAAGATAATTGGCAATGGTATACCAATTTACTAAGCACTGTGTGCTCATACAGAAATCTCTTTCAATACAGTCAGTTTTCTGGTCGCTGAAATTTCATGCGAACACTTCTCCCGCATGCAAAACCCCCAAAATTGCATTTTCTTGTTTAAATTACTAGATTTTGGCTGAAATTTTTACAGAGAATTTCGTAAATGTTACCACACCTTATTATTTTATTTGCAGTCAGTGTGGCCTAACCACCATGTAATAACTTTCAAAATTTGAAGTGGTCTTAGATTTATTTTCCTCAGGGTCCACTTATAAAGTTATTCAATGTTTCTTGGCTTAGTTTTATAGTATTTCCACCATGCCTTATAGACCCTTTTAGAGCTGACTTCACCATCACGTCACATCGTTAGCTGGAGGCAAAACAAACGAAAACTGGAGGTGGCCAATTCACAACAGCACAACAGCGACACAAGGAGCTTAAAATTTCTTGTTTTGATGTTGGGTGCCCGAATCGATGTAGTGGAGGCTTCAATTTGACTTTTTAAAGGAACCGTATATAAGAAATGGCCAAAACTGGTACTGCAATCACTTTCAAAATACTTTCAAAATACTGTTGAGCGGTGTCTCCCCCCCCCCTCCCCGTTGACTAGAGGTTGCCAGATAAGCTGCAGGACCACATTACAGGGGTACATTTTTTTAATAGCTGCTGCAGCCGTGTCACTTAATGCAGAGCAGGCAACCTGGATGCCGAAACACTACTGACTTCGTGATTGGGAG
>JAUMHE010000043.1:14972933-15035137 GCA_032359235.1 Enteromius mattozi | reverse complement strand
AATGCAGATTTATTTTCACAGCCACCTTTGCTCAGATTTACCAAGGGTGCCAATATTAGTGGAGGGCACTGTATATGATGGTTCATTAGATTTGGAAAGAAAAGTGACTGAATTCACTTAATAAAAAAAGCTACTGTAAGAAAACGCATTGCTCTGGTCATGATTGACTACAGCTGATGGCCAAAATGATGGCTAATAGCATCTCCCAGAACTGTCTGGCACATTCTCACTCCAGACATCTGCCACCGAACATGAATTTCAACAAAATGTTTGAATGTTCTGCAAACTCTAATGTGTCTAAAGTAATTTATTATATTTATAAATACAAGACCCACAGTGAATTCCCTAACGGCCACCATTTCTATTTCTATTTCTAATTTACGGCATTTTGCCTGGAAGTTGTTTTTGTTTTCTTGAATACATGAGATGGAAGTGCTGCTTTATTTGCAGATTTTTTTTGTGGTATTCCCTTTATTCGCATAAATTAAATATGCAGCTTTGATGGAAATAGCAACCATTACTGTATAGCAATCTCATCCATTCTACTTGAGTGCATGTGGGGCTTTGGAAGTTTTATCCTCATAATTAACCCAAATGTGTGTTTGTTGAGGTATTAGGGCCAGTGGAGGTAGAAATAGGACAGGGTGGATCATCTTGTTTTGCGTGGTTTTAGGGTCACACACATATCAACAGCTGCCATGGGGGTCACAGTGGTCACTGGGGGGAAAGAGATGAACGAGAGGCCATTAAGCTGATTAAACCCTGACCTCTTAGCCCTCCAATGACCTCACAAACAGTCATGGAGACAGAGACCCCCACTGTCACTGTTGTGAACCTCAATAAGAGACATGGACATTATGACACACAAAAACACTTAGATTAGACAGGACATGACCTCAAATGAAAGGGCATGGAGGAAATTATATAAAGATCCTCTTTCCAGGTTGTGACTTTTGATTCATCACTGTGAATCGAATCTTTTGAATCGGTTCACCAAGATTTGTTCACATTTATTAATGAGTCTTTTTTGCACACAGCTGATTTATTCCGAACATGTCTGTGGCTGAAACAAGTCTTTTATGTTATTAGTGTGTGGATGTTATTAATGGACTTCTGAAATAGTGTTTTAGCATTATTAGCATTCTTGCAACAAGGTAAATCTGTAATTCATTCCCGCCATGAACTGCTAGGCCTCATGCTACAGTACAAGAAAAGACCATAAATAGTAGCTTAAATATTATCTGTTTCAATTGTCCTTTCATTGTTTAATATAATTGTGTAGGTCATCATTCGGTTTCTTTCTTTCCTTGTAGTTAACTAGAATGACTCATACAGCGAACTGAACAAACAACACACCCCCTCCTGTTCAGTCTGGCAGCAAGTCTTTGTTTATGAAAAGGGTGATTGATTCATTGAGATTACTGTGCTAACAAAAAAAATACTCCAGTCTTCGGTGTCAATCTTCCAGAAATGATTCTAATATGCTGATTGGGGCTAAATGTTTAAAACACTTGTGCTGCTTAGATTTGTGGGAAACTCTGATGAATTGTATTTAAAATTCCTATATGAATAAGAAATAAAAAGCATTTTTTAAATAGAAATATTAAAATATCTCTCAACTAAATATGCCATTGAGATGTTCAGTTGTCCTCATCTTGTAAATATGATCAATCTGCCTTCGTTTAAAAGCTGTATAAGACCTCAGATGGTAGAGGTGGGAAATTGAAATTGAACACACTCATAAAGGAAGGAAGCTGTACCTGAAATGGAAGATTAAAGTGAGGCTGAAATATAAGGAACAGAGGAAGGAGATTGAAAGATTTTGGCAAGGAGGAAGGCTGTCGTGCCAAATGTATCATTTATTTTATCCCTCATCCTTCCATCTAAGCTCTGTGCCACTTCTCCACCACTTAAGGCATTGATTCTGTTCCCTTCCCAAATTTATAGCCTGATGCTGTACTCTGCACATTCAGACGTCATATTGATGAGAGGCAGCAGAATCATCACAGACGGATCGAAGCTAAGAGAGACATCAAATGGGGTGTTGCTGCTTGTTGCCAGATCTCTAGACCAGTCTTTGTACGAGCAGTGTTTAAATGAGTTTGTTTCTCGCAACTGGAAGGTGATGTCATTTGTTTGAGTGGTGTCTGTGGTTTGAGTTTGTTTTCTGTGATTGTGTCCTGAGAGGTTTTATTTGGAATGTCCTGTGTTTGTTGTCTGGAGTGTGTGTTTTTAGGTACATGTTTTGTATGGTGGTTTGTCTTGTTGGCTGTCTGTGGTTTGAGTGTTTATCCTGTCTGATTTTTTGCTTTGCCCAAAGACACTCCTTTTTAGGGAAATGTGCAAATCTTTATGTCTGTATTTGTAGGATTTCTGGGAAATTGGGAAATACAACCTCTACACAGACACCCAGTATGAGATCCAGTTTATATGAAAAGATTTCAGTGATGGCTTTTACACAATTTTTTTCACAATTAATTGCATCCAAAACCAAAAAATGTTTACGTAATATATGTGTAGTATGTGTGTGTATGTAGTGCTGTGAAATGATTAATCGCGATTAATCACGTCCAAAATAAAAGTTTTTCTTTACATAATATATGTGTTTATGCTGGAATGGTGTGTTTATATAGGAATGGTTCTGCAGGTGGTGACCGCAGACCACTTCTCAGTTCCTATGCTTTCTGGCTGATGTTTTGGTCACTTTTGAATGCTGGCGGTGCTTTCACTCTACAACCCACATAAGTGGCTCAGGTAGTGCAGCTCAATCTTGGTGTTCTCTGGCAAATGCCAAACGTCCTGCATGGTATTTTGGATGCGATTAATCATGATTAATTGTTTGACCGCTATTGATTAATCATTTTTAACTTATTGGTTCAATGAATGATTCAATGACTCACTAATAATGATTAAAAATTTCGAACCTCTAGGATGAATCAAAATCTGACTTTCTAAAGTGCTCAAAGAAAAAGTACAGAAGTCAGCATAAAAAGGGGGTTATATGCCTCATTTAAACCATGGAACATTTGATGTCTAATTAGCCATCCGATTTGGAGGTAAACCAATATCGATTACGTAGATTTTGATATATTTTGAAGTGAACCACTATCGACTATATGTTCATTTTGTAGGACAAGCATACATTCATAATTTCTAAATGAGTGGCAAGGGACTGCTGATGTCAACAGAGAACACACAATGTTCAATAAAAATATCGCTGATGGAAACAGAAATGTACAGAATATTGATTTTAAATTTTTCCATCAACAGTTGTTAAGAGTTCATGATAAAAATATATTTTTTTTAAAGTAGCTGCAATAGGCGTCATAAAGTAATAGTTAAAAACACATAATTTTAATGTATTTACTTAACATTCTATATATAATATTTTTGAATACACTTCATAACTTTATATGTAGTGCTACATACAAAACATTGTAACCTGGGGAAGAACAAACATGTTTGTGGGTTCTGAATAAAATATCTGTGTGCAGATGATTTTGTGTATGTGGTGCGGTGAATGATATCAGTGTGGATCCAGCTGGTGTGTTTGCACCGAGTGCCCGTATAGAGGGGGGTGGCTGATTTTTCCATGTGTCGCCACTCACTGATGTAAGCGGCTATTGTGTCATACACAAAGAGAAGGGTGATACAGTTGCTTCCTCCTGGATTCATCCATCTGTGTGCGTGTGTGCTGTACGTGTGATCTATAATTTGAATCTGAAGCTTGCGCACTTGTTAATGTCTGCTATATGAATATGTGTCATCATATCTGTCACCACACGACCCGCACTCTTGCTTTCAATCTCATTCTCTCATTTCTCTTCGCTTGCGTGTTTGCCATCTGTCCAGGGGCAGTTTTGTAACTGCCAGATGAGCATCCTTTTTGACTCCCCTCTCATCCCCTCCTTTCCACCCCTCACCTCTCTGTCCTCCAGCACTGGTGCTCGGACAATTGCGGGGCATTGTTTGTGACACGTGTGTCGCCGGGAGGTGTGCCTGCCCCCCCACCCCAACTCCAAAAGCCTTCTATTATACAAAGACCACTCTGACGGAGCCCCCCCCCCTCTCCCTGTCCGCTGGGCCATTATCTCTTTGTGGAAGGGGGTCTCCCCTATTGTCCGATAGATTAACACAAGTCCCACCCCTTCTCTCCTTTTTCACCACCACATGCTGGCCCAAAAGTGTTAAAACGCCCTGAAGCAGAAAACGAGGAGGCAATTTACACAGCCGAGACCATAGCAGAGAGAGGAGAAAGACAATGAAAGATAAAGCTGGAGTAATGGGCAAGATGCTTGATAACTGCAGTTTTCTTCCCTGTGCTTACTTTTGAAACAGAAAGTTTGGACTTTAGATATTGATGGGATTGGTGTTTATCTGTGACTGGCCTTTAGTTTAGAACTAGAAAGAATCCCATTACAAGAAACACTGCGAATGACATGATCAAATGAAAAACAATGGATAAATATAAACCTTTTTTTTTTTTGCATGTTCATAAAAGCAATTTTACAATATAAAAATTACATTTATTTCCAAAATGCGTGTAAATGTAAATATTTAGGTAGGTTAAAAGCATAGTTTGATTGTTTCGTCTCTCTGACTGGTGGAGATTTGCTGGCAGAATGTTGAGTATGTTTATAAAATTTTTTTTTTAACTATATAAAAATTACATTTATTGCCAAAATGCATGTACATGTAATGGTTTAAGAGCACAGTTTGGATGATTTGGTTCTTTGATTGGTGGAGATTTCCTGGCCAAATCATGGGTAATGTAGTTTAATGTAGTAATGTGGAGTGTTGGCTTTAACAAAACAAATACCCTCACAGCCTAACACAACCTTGAAAGTGTGTCTTTAAACATCTATAAATTGTTGTTACAAATCTGTTCCCCTGTGGATAAAGTGAATGGGATCTTTCCTTCCAGAGCCTGAATTTTTCGCTCTTTTACTAGTCAGATGTACATGGTGTTAGTGGGATGGGCTTTCTTGACAGCATTTGATTAGATAAAATGAGAGAGTGCAGGTTGAGTCATCAATATTTTGGTTAATTTTTCTGCTTTATTTTGTCTGTTAAAAGTGTATGTTTAAGGGTATATAAGCATTACCTCAAAGCTAACAGGCGTTGACTAAAAGCTACAACAGTGTAGTTTTGATTTTATAGGATTTGTAACTAACATTTTTACAAGTAGCTTATTTGCACAATATGTGCTTAAGATATTTAAAATCATGTGGCTGGTTGATATGAGTGAACAGATTTACATTTTGCAGATGATAATATGTAGACTTGCAAAAGAGAGAAACCCACCTCATTAATTTGGAAATCTCATAACTTGAGGGTGGGGAAAAATAAAATAAGTTCTTTATTAAAAAATCGAACATCAAGCTTTTGTATTTTCGTGGCTTGTTCTAGCCAAAAGTTTTCACTTGCATCTCAGCTTTCACTCTTTTGTGGATATTCAGTCACAGTTTCTTTTCCAGCTGGCTAGAAGACGATTTTTTTGTTTTTGTTAAACAAGATGGCTTGTATATTTAGAGGAAAGGTAAATGACCCTAAAGTACGTCTGGTGCAGTTGATACTACACAACTGTGTATGTTTTCACTGCAACTTGCGCTTCCTTCAGACTGAGCTTCCTCAGAGAGGAGGTCAGCGTGTTTGAAAAGGCTGATTGAGTTTTCAGCTAGGAGGTGAAAGGAGGTAGTGCAAGAGTGACTCGCTTTCTCTTTACTGCCGCAGACCTTTCGTTTTGTGTGTGGCCTTGGAGGAAATGGTCAGGAAACTCACGTCACCGTGAAAGACTGAGTACATTCAGGGTGTCTCAGAGGGATTTGAGTGTGTTTTGGGTTTGACAGGGCTTGCAGGACGGAGAGAGGTGGTGTTTATTCAAGTTCTGGAGCTTGACTGAGAAGTGTGCCTGTTAAATGTTTGACCTAAAGATGTGAGGTTAGTATAGCACACTGGCTAAAGATCAAGTTTAGTTAGCAAAATGTTGTCTAAGAGTTATTCAGACCAGAATAGTCTACTTTTTTTGTTTGTTTATTTTCTTTGATTTTCCAACCAGTGCACATTTAGTTGATTGGATTAGAACAGCTATTTGGTTGCTATATGACAGAAAAAGCATCTACTTAAATAATAAATTAAATACTGATGTGACGTATTGTGTTGGATATATCATTTTTTTTATGTATTTTATTTGCGAAAAGCAAATTTAAATACAATTTTTTAGCAATTTTTTCCTTAGCAATGCTAAAACTGAATATCTCATGTTGGACATAAGCACAGCAATGCTAAATCCTCATAAAGTTGTTGTCACTCAAGCTGGAGTCAGATTATGTTTCAAAACAGATATCCGAGCGCTGGAAGTAACAGGCTGGAGACTCGAAGCATGCGTGTTTATAAGTAGCTCTCGGCTGATTGGCTGAGCCGAAAGTGTGAAAGACCGTAGGGAGGAGGATGCACGAGTCGGGGGTGGGGTAAGGGGCGTGTCCTTCCCTCTCTCTGTTTGCCTGGTGTCCCTGCTTGATGAGATCAGCGGATCGCCTTTCATCATGAGGCAGCTCTCACGCTGCTGCTCGCATTGCCGTCTGTCCTCTCTCTCTCTCCTCGTCCTCCGTCTTTTCCTCTCTCCTTCCCCTTCTCTCTCTTTCGGGCCACCGAGCTGGAGTTCGCAGCCGGAGTCGCGACACAGGACGGAGTAAGGAGTGCGGAGTGGGACGGAGGCTGCCACGGCTGGGATTAACCTCAGGGAGGGGGTGGGGGGTTACATCTCTGGGGAGAAGCTTCTTTTCTCCTTCCTCAGCAGGGAGACACAGAGAAAAGAGAAAGAACTAGTGTGCGCTCCTTCTCACAAAGAGAGGAGCTCCTTTCGTCCTTTATTCCAGCGGTTTTCTTCCCTGAACGGGCAACAACAGGGGAGTTCTGCCGGGGAGACCATCGCAACCGGGTCGGTGTAAGCGGCATGCGTTTGTGTGTGTTTGAGCGTAATGAAGAACTTGAAGTGTGTTTACTTGTGTGAGGAAACTATCCTGTGATCTTTCATTCCTTCCCTTCTTGCTTTAGGCTGTTTGGGTTACCTCATGTGCACTTTTTATTTCTAGCTCCCGCTCTCTGGCATTCCCCGTTGTCCTTATTCCTCTAATAGAGGTTTGATCCTCTAATTGAGGTTTGATCCACCCTGGCAAAGATACTCAGCAAGGATACAGTCTTTTCTTTGTGTTGGATGCTGCAGCTGCCCGGGATGTTTTCTAAACCTGGGAATTTCCACACATTTAATACTTTCTGAGCTCTAGGAAGCAGGTTCAAAACCCCCGAATGCAGCCGAGGGGTCGTAGGAACTGTGCTCGGGTCCCGCTCTTGAGGATAGTGTGCTTGTGTGGGTTTTCACCTGAACCCGCAACTTGTGTTTTCTCAGCTGCCGTGCACGATCAGATAAGGTGATTAAAGGATGGCTGGATCTTCTCCTCCCAGAGTTGCGCGTCATGGCTATCGTTTTTCTTTCTCTTTCCTCTGGTTTGGTCTTCAGAGGAAGCTTTCCCACAGCGCTGGCTAACTCTTAGCCCGGGGAGCAGATTTGAATGCTTTTCATTGTGTCCCTCGTGTTTGTGTGCACGCGCGGCTTGTGGATTTGCATGTGTCTGTTTGTGCGCGTGTGGCTTTGTGTTTCCAGTGGGGAAATGTTTATGGAACAGATTGTGTGTGTTTTTGTGTTAAGGGCAGTGGGACATCTCTTACAAAGAATTACTGTGGTGGTGTCATGACACAGTGCTGATATCAGATGATAATGCTGTTGTACTTTTTTACAATTTTACTTGCAAAACAACAGTCATGGTATTAAAAAGCCTTGAGCATACTGTAGTGCTTTGATAGTAATGAAAGATTTTATCATGGTAGTGCTACTTTGGTATATCAAAGTACCATACTTGGAAAATGAGGATGCACCATGTAAACACCATGGTACATGAATGCCATAACTGAACCGTGGTACCAACACTGTACTGTTTTGTAAGGGATACTAGATTTCAAAAAGATATAATATTACTATGGTCCATACCCAAAAATCATGATTTAATGTACACAGGAATACCTTTCTTTCTGTGTGATTTCAGCATTATTTATATGCCATTTTATTATATTTTCAGTTTCATTTTGGTTTAAATAATTGTATACGCTTTTGTCCTTGTAATATATTTGTATTAATCTTTCTTTTTTTCAGTTTTTGTGATTTTAATAATTCAGCTTTTTAAACTTATGTTTTGTTTTGTTTTTCTAATATTTATATTTTATAATATTTTAGCTTCATCTCACATAACAAAAACATATATATTATCACTTTCACTTAACAAAAACATACCACATACCATAGTTATGTGCATTAAAACATGGGAATACCATCGTAATAACATGCTAACACCATATTAATAGTGATATTACATAGTGCTTAAAGATTACCATATTCATGTACAGTGGTACCTTGCCCAAAGAGCATAATACAATGCCAATTTGATATTCCACAATGCTGAACAGTTACCAAATTCACACTGATATTTATATTTATTACCACTGTACATGTCCTAAAATACCACACTTTTAATATGCCAAAGTACCAAAAGCTTATCGTATTCGTTTTCTGTGATGCCAGTCCAAAAACCTTGATGATTTCATGTGCCTTTTTGTGAGTGATATCTGCATGTGTGTGTGTGTTGTGAGCAGTGTGGGACGGGGGCACAGGGTGTGTGTGTGTGGGACGAGGAGGGCAGTGGGACTGCTTTAATCACTGAGTGTGTTGTCTGAGAGCAGTGGGCTGGAAAGAGCTGACTGGAGCTGCTCTGTGGGGAGAGGCTCTTCTGGGAGAGCTTAGAGCTCAGCTGTTAGCCGTGTGAAGAGCTACACAACCATTTGCCTAACCATTCAATGTCCCTCCTTTGGAGAGGGCCACTGGATTAGTGCCAGAAGCATTTGTGTGTGTGTGTGTCCGTGCTACTTAAGGGTTTGAAAGGACAGGAGGTGGGCTAGCACATCTGCCACAAGTCTGTATGTGTGTGTGTTTGTGTGTGAGTGTGTGATTACCGGTTTTGGGTTGGGGGTGGACACTTTAGTCACAGTGATAAATGGCTTTTGGGCTGTCAGAAAGCCTGGACTTCAGTGGCTGTGTCTTATATTTACACTCTTCCTGCAAATAGCTGCATCTGATGTTCTCGCTGCAACGCCTGAAGATTTTTGAGCTCCTAGGCACAGGAAAAATTGAATGGGAAATTGCATTGTGATATATTTGGAACAGATTAACAGGAAGTACAGAAAAAAGTCACATTTAATGAAAATCTGATTTAGCATGGCCCTGTCACAAAGGTTTGGTATGTTTTATTGGCTTTCTGGTGACATATAGTTGCTTGAAGTTGACAGTGTTTTATTAAAGTGAGTTTTATTGTGGTATTTATAATAGTTGTTTTGAGGTAGTTTATAATATGGACTTGTTTTTCTAGATGGATAGAAATCAAATCAGGTCTTGTATAAGAGATATTTGGAACAGGTTTACAAAAATTCAAAGCACAACTGTTTTCAGCTTTGGTTACAATAAGAAATTTTTCTTGAGCATCATAAAATCTTTTTAGAATTTATAAAGGATCACGTGTCACTGAAAAGTGAAGTAATGGTTGAAAATTCAGTTTGCTATCACATGGATAAAGTACATACATAAACTTAAAACCATATACCGACCCAAGTGTTTCCACAGTAGTGTAGGTTTGGATGTTTAATAGCTTTTTTGGTGACAAATGCTAACGCTTTGCCATAGTTCATTTAGTATAATAGTTTTGTGTTAGTTTGTAATGCAAGCTTGATTAGCTGAGAAATTGAACAGGGAATAATTTGAATATCTTAATAAACATTAGATGTAAAGTAACAAATCCTTGTCACATATGTTTTAAATGCTCAAAGTCTATGGTAGGTTTCATGTTGGCTTGTTTTATTCTGGTAAAGTATGAATTAGATATTTTTGTCTCTCACACCTTGTCCTAGGCTTGGTGACATCAAGCTAAAAAATGATTAAAGCATTTTTTTACATGCTAATATGAGTGTATAACCTAACCAACAACAACTACAAAAGAAGACAGGACATTTTGTCAGGGTTTCTATTTCTAAGTTGTGGGTATGGTTGTGAAATCCCATTTGTCCAAAATCCTGCTGTGGCTGTGACATCACACATTTCAGTACGTTTACATGTTGTTTACATGTTACATTGTCTAGGTCTGTAAATCTGACTTCAGTCTAGATAAATTGTTTGTATGACACTTTAAAAGGATGAACTGACTAAAATCGTCTTTTTAAAGTGCTTGTAAATGCACTTAGCGTTGACAGAAAAATGACTTAAACATTGTCACATTTGCTGTTACTTCTTTTGACCAGATTTCACAGTCCTTAATGTTCTTATGTTGTCATTTCCTTTCTGTTCTCATTTGAGAATGTTTTCTAGTTATGCTTTATATGTGAATGGTATTTTAGTGTGCAGATGAGGTGCGGGTTAAATTTAAAATTAGTAAAGTGTCGTGCGAGGGAGTTTTGTTGCTATGAGTAGCCAGGCATACGTTGTAAACAGATATCTGACTTCTAATTGAAAGCAGCGATGTTGTAAGGTTCGCATTTATCCTGTCTCGGCTACATTCGTAGTCTCTAGTTTCACTTTGATGTGACAGGCTCCAAGGGCGATCGCTGGATTCATCTGCTTGTGTGTCACTTCAGAACACATCTCGCCCATCAGAACATGTCGCACGAAGAACTTTCTCTCTCACACGCTCACTATTAATACCCAGTGTGCTCGAATGTCTCGTAATTTTTATTACTAAATACGGCTGTTGGCTTATACTTTATTCCAGAATGTTCTGATAAGAAAAAGGCCTGCTTCGACAGATGCCCGTTGTGAGAGCATTTCTTTCACATCACGTGCGTGTGTGTGCCGGTGGTGTGTCTCCATGGGCTAGGTCTGTTTAATTAGGACTGTGTAGGTGGACAGAGGCAGGGGGGACATTAGGCCATATGGCTGTCTGTCCTGTGCCCTCTGAGTGATAGAGCACTGGACATGGGCTTTACTGATCTGCTGGCTGTGTAAGTGACAAAGAGAGAGGGATAGGGAGATTGATAAGGGTGGGGGTGGGGAAATGAGATGGAGAGAAAAGATGGACAAAAATGCAATGTTGGTGCTGCTGGAATAAAAAGCAACTACTTGTAGATTGTGTGCTGTTTTTGAATGGTAGTTTATAAAAATCTTGCACACTACAAAAAATGCTTTTCTAGCTTAGGTTTTTTCTTTTGTTTCCAGTCAAAATATGTAGAAATTCTTAAATTAAGAAGGATTTCCTTGACAAGTAAAAACTATCAGAATCAGAAAGAGCTTTATTGCCAAGTATGTTTTCACATAAAAGGAATTTATTTTGGTGTCACAGCCTTCAGTACACAGAGACAACAACAACACAAAGAAGAATAAAATAAAAACAAAAAAAAAACAATAATAAATTTAAATAAATAAATTGTATGTAGAGGTGTGCTATGGATAAAATAGAAATAGTATAAAATAATACTTAGAAATAATAATAAGATGAACTGTTCATGAGGTAGATTGCCTGGGGAAAGAATCTGTTCTTGTGTCTGACTGTCCTGGTATTCGGTGCTCTAGCGCTGACCATATGGCAAAAGTTTAAAAAAGTCATAGCTCGGATGTGAGAGATCCCGAGTGATTTTCTGAGCCCTTTTCCTCCAATAATCCTTTCAGCCGAACGAACTGTCCTCTGTAGTCTTCTGATGTCTGATTTTGTAGCTGAGCCAAACCAAACAGTTATAAAAGTACATAGGACAGACTCAATACGGCTGAGTAGAACTGTTTCAGCAGCTCCTGTGGCAGGTTGAATTTCCTCAGCTGGTGAAGGAAGTACAGCCTCTGCTGGGCCTTTTTGGCAATGGAGTCTATGTGAGTGTCCCACTTCAGGTCCTGGGAGATGACGGTCCCCAGGAACCTGAATGACTCCACTGCTGCCACAGTGCTGTCCATGATGGTGAGCTAGCTAGCTGTTGCCTATCTGTCAGACAGAGCTAGGGACAGAGAGCTGGGTTAGTTTGGTCTGCAGGAGTGTTGGGATGATGGTGTTGAAAGCGGAGCTGAAGTCCACAAACAGGATCCTCACATAAGTCCCTGGTCTGTCCAGATGTTGCAGGATGTAATGCAGTCCCATATTGACTGCATCATCCACAGACCTGTTTGCACGGTAAGCAAACTGCAGGGGGTCCAGTAAGGGTCCAGTGAAGTTTTTCAGATCATCCAACACCAACCTCTCAAGAGACTTGATTGTACAAGACTAGAATGGAATGGCTTACAGTTAATGAAAAGCGCTTATAGATCTGGACAGCACATTTTCTATAACACTGTAAAGTCTACTTTTCATTGATGTAGAAGCCCGCCGCCACACGGTTTCCCCGTTGACGCAATCCTTAAGGCGCTATCCGGCGTCGCGGCATTCAGCCAGGTTTCCGTGAAACACAGAGCAGCCAAGTGTGAAAAAACTTTATTTAAAAAGGAGCAAAAGGAGTTTGTCCGTTTTGTTGGGTAAAGAGCGGAGATTCACCAGATGAATGCTTGGCAGTGCTGTTCGAAATCCGCGTTGTCTGAGTTTCACGAGCGCACCGGCTCGCTTCCCCCATCTGCGCGTCCTGTAACGTTTGATCAGCACCGCCGCTCCGCTAACTATAACGTTCAGCAAAACGTCCAAATAAATTAAATCTGGTGAAAGGCCGTGTGGTGTGTTCTGCCGAATGTTCAGCAGTTCATCCCTGGTAAAACTGATTGTGTTTGACAAACAAAAAGCAGGAAAAACTAACAAAAAACTGGAGAGCAAAACACAGAGGCTGCCATCTGCGGCGCCATCTTGTATACACGTAAATTGTAGTCTTGTTTTCAGAAAAAACAAGTCAAAATTAAGTGAGTTTTTGATTAGAACAGCCCCCCTGAGCTGTTAACTACTGCAGCCAGATCAGTAAATTTTTGATTGTTTAATCATTCAAACTAATAAAATAATTCAAGCAATTCATAACAAAGATCTGACTGAAAAGAACCATTTATTCACAGATCTAAGAATGAACTCTCATGACTGTGCCAAGGAGAACTAGAGCAGCTGTTCAGAATATTAGTGAGTAACAACTTAAATATCAGGTCTGTTCATTACACAAGGCTGTTTAATTCATAATATACATTTGTTAGGTAGCTCAAGAGCAACTGCTCTTACGATACATTACTTTTGTCCAACAACATGAAAATATCTCTTTGTACAGTAAGTTCCTGCTTCACAGCAAAAAAAGAATGTCATACGGGTGTGGAAGGACTTGGGAATGAGGGAAATGTTCATTTTTGGATGACCTAATCTTTTAAGGTGGTCTAAGATGATTTATTAACTTGAAACCAGGTCTGAGGTTTGACATTCTAGCTAATCAACAGTCTAGACCAGCTGCCTTTTCAAATTGGTTTTAACTTGATTATCCAGCTGGGAGTGAGTTAAGAAACAAGAGACAGAAAGTGTGAGCAAATGAATGACACTAGCCGCAGAGGAAAGAGAGATGTTCTCGATGAAATGGAGAGAGAGAGAGAGAGAGAGAGAGGATGCAAAGATAAACAACAGATGGCGAATGTGTGTTCCTACTCATCAAAGCCACCGGTGGCTAGAGGTGTGCGTATCCATCACGTCTCTGGTGACCAGGGTAATGCAGGCGAGGGGCCAGGCACCAAGCACTCGCTTTAAAACAGACCCCCCATCTTCCTGAAGGGAAATGCAAGCCCCCATGTGCCACACAGCGTGCGAGAAAGAGGCCCTGCTGAGGCTCTGAGGGTGCTGAAGCATAAACAAATTCAGATGAGGATGTACACAGTAGTGGTCAGTAGACTAAACAGTGTGAACACACAGACACACGTCACATAAGGCAGCTCTACAGATTCAGATGTGTATTATTTACAGAGACACTCCTCTAAGAAAATGGAAATTCTGTCATTATTTACTCCTATTCATGTCATTGGAAAACCATATGACTTTGTTTGTTCTTTGAAACACAAACGAAGAGATTTTAAAGAACCAAACTGTATTGGGTCCCATAGACTTCCATAGTATTCTTTGTCCATTTTCTCCATCCATCATGGAATAAAACTACATGAAATGACCAAGTGTCCATGCATTTACCATCCACCTATACTGTGATTTTTGTCAGTTCTGTCTGTTTTGCTGAGGCAAATGGTTATATTCACACTTGGTTATTTCATGTGGTTTTATTCCAACTGTAATGTCCTTCAGGATGCAGCACATGCCTTTTGGGCAATCATATTGCATGAACAGCCCTAACTATTGTATAAACAGCATTCAGGCCTTTTGAGCAGGCAGCCTGAGGTCTGCGATATTATCATTCCTCTAGTCATGCAGAACAGCTACAAGCTCTTGAGTCCTGGGGAGTTCGCCAAAAAACGCAACGCAGCAGCGGAAAATTCAATTATGTGGACCTGAAAACAAAGGACGCTATCTTTATGATGGGACAAGCAAAACAAATAGAGCCTTGAGTGTGGAATGGCAAATTGAGGAAGATGTCTATTATCCAGAAATGTTGCAGATTGAAGAACAGTTTCAATTTTTATTCTTAATTTCAATAACCCAAAACGGCTTCCAAGCATAGAAAAAAAAGACATTTGGCTTGATTGAAGACATCACACCACAGAGGAGCCATAGGGCACAATTACACCAGGGTTGTTTTGACTTCTACTTCGCTTTTCTTTGACTTATAGCCATAGCAGACCCATCCCAGCGACACGCTCACCAGCCGAGTGCTTTTGTTTTTCTAATAGATAAGTCAGCACAAATGGGCATTTTCCCATGCGGAGATGTACGGCCCTGGCAGACCGCTTTTATATGTAGTCTTGTCTCGCATGGCTAGGCAGATGGAGACAGCACATCAGCGGTCCATTAGAATGAGGTTGTTATAGTTACATTAGTCGTGTCTCATATGGTTTAGGATCATTACCCCTGAGGAGAGCGAGTGTAATTGATGTAGTGGACGTTTTTTCACTTCTTAGCTTGACGTTGCCATTTTATATCAGCAGTGTAACGCCCAAAGGCACGGTACAGTCATGCCATGCGGTCACCGTCTTACGGCGTGACTCAGTCACTCTGCTGTGAAACATTGAAACACACCAGCTGTCTGTCTGTCTATCTATCTTTCGATCTATCTATATCTGCCAGTCTGTCTGTCTGTCTTTCCACCCATCTGTTTATTCATGTATTCATCTTTACTGTAAGCTGTCAGCACAGTTGAAGTATAAAGTGTACCTATTTTGGGTGATAGTTGATACAGGAGGTATAATATTCTGTTTTATGTAGACATAAATATAGAAATATTGGTTGGTATGACGTGGAACAAGGTTATTTTGGTAAACTAATACGAAAATGATTGATCACAATATAATTTCATATACTGAAAATAAAAAATATCAAAATAAATGAAAAACTAAAACTAAACTAACAACAGTTACTGAAAAACTAACTACTGTAAAATAAAATTATAATTATCAAAAATAAATAATTGTTTTTGTAACCTAAAAAAAACCTATCATATTAGCATTTCCTTCACTTCATCTGCAGCGCGAATGGCTATAGCACGCAGTGCTGCGAATTCGAATGTTGAGAGACTTTTTTCCGTTCATGGAAAAGTGAGCAAGAGGCGACAGTTACAGTATCATGATTATGATTAAATAAGATAAAACACATCTAATATAAACAAATGATATTTATTTTCAAACTATATCACAACACTTTAATCATTCATTCCATTGCCTTTAAATATGAAAATATAGATTTATGGAGTGAAAAGGCTTGGGTGCTTCATTTTGGCATAGTTATATTTGTATACTTTTACCATCTCAATCTCAGCATTCTTTTTGTGTGGCTAGACGTTTGCATCACTTAAGTCTTTCTTTGGTCTGTGCTCTGGAAGTAATTGTTAAATCTGCTAAATGTAAATGACTAAAACTAAAACTGAAACTAAACTAGCCTATATGAAAACTAAATAGAAATGTGTTCACAAAAGGAAAAGTATGTTTTCAGGCCCGATCCAGTGCTTAATGCAATGAATTGATCCACAAAAAGCTTTTTGTTGTTTCGTCAGTGTATTTTGTGTTTCTTTTTCTCAGACCTTGTTTTACTAGCCTTCATGTAATTACCTAATGTGAGAACAGTGTTTAAAAGTCTGTCTGCTACTCCCAGACTAACAGCGTAATTATGTTTGTGTCGGTGTTTATTACAGTTATTAGTGACTACAGTGGTTTAAGTGAGGGAATGTTAGTTAAACTGACGTATGCGCTCTGAACCAAGCACAACCTGAATGAGACCTATTACTGTGCCTCTGCACGGCTGCAAGACTGTGAAACCCTTTGTGCCCTGCCACGGGAGCCTCTCCAGCTCTGAAATACGATACGGAAAACCTAACACCTCGACTCCTAGCACACGTTATGATAGCTGTGAGTGGCATGTTAGGGCAGCAACCTCTCTCTCTTTCTCATTCATCCTCTCTCTCTCTCTCTCACACTCACATACGCACACATTCACATTCTATCCTGCTTCTTTCATGACCTCATTTATTTTTCCTTTAATATTGGTAACACTTACCCACGATTCCGGGCTCTGACTGTCTGGCCGTCTGGCTACCCTCCTTCCTGTCATCTGAATTCAGCTCTATTTTTTTCCTGTCCCTCTTTCTCTGTGACCTTGATGTGTTGAGACTGTCTGAGATGTGTTTGCGTCCATGTACAGTATGTGTGACCTTTTGTGAATGTGTTATTCAGCGCTGCTGTGGAGAAGCTAAAAGAACCAACACTTCTAACTCGCCTACATACTTTAGTAGTGTAGCTGAGGCATTTTGCAGTATCATAGCTTGTCCAATAATGACCTATACTCTGACAAGTTGTACATGATGCTGTTTAGTGTTACATTGTATCACACAAAGAGCTTAACAAGCTACAGTGGTGTGCTAATAATCAAAAACACTCTTCTAGCTCTCATTTGTTTAATTTAGTGAGTCAGTTTGTTTAATTGATCATAAGTGGATAAACTATTTACTAGTTTAGTTGAATTGAATTACTGAAATTCCCTACCTGGTCTCATGACATTAATGTACCTGGGTGTACTTTCTAGCGAGACACAAAAAAAGGTATAATACAATAAGTACATATCACTGCAGTATCCAAAAGAAATAAACACTGAAGGCAGTAAAACGCAGACACCTTTCATTCCTTTTCAATCACGTTTACAGCATTTCAATTAATAAAGCTTTTGAATGTAAGCATCACACATATCCAGCTACATATCTATGGGTTTTCATAGACGGTTTGTTCAGTAGCTCTTTAAGTACCGAGATGTACTTGAGAGACAAGGAGCTCTGGTTCGAATCCCATTGTGACTACGGTTCGACAAAACGGTTCGTTCAAATCTGCATATAAGGTATCAATGACATGGTTGTATTAATGTAATAAAATGGTTAACATATTTAACCTCTGTTTTACTGCTACTCAGTGGACATTTCTCTTTGAAACTGCGGTGAAACGTGCAGTAAGGTACATGAAAACTTTGTTGCGCAAAAAGTGCACAGAGGTAAGTATTTTTATGAGACCAGGTTGGATATTCGCTATGCTGCATTTTGTCTTTTTTGCGGTGAAATAAATGTTGACATCATATGGAAACAACTAAATACTGCTGTTTATATGCTTTGTTTCTTGACTTCTACTTTGAAACACTGTATTCATGGTGCCAATGAAACAGATACTTTGCAAAGGTCAGATGCAACAGACACAATAACACAGTTTATGTAAACATCCCCTAACTGTCTTTTTTGTAGAGCTGCTTCGTGGGTTGAGGCTTTCTTATTCCAGGAAAAGACCATGCATCACTTACTGTAGCAGGAAGTTCTTGCTAGCATTTTATGCATCCGTATCACATCTCCAGCACACTCTAAAATGGGCTTTTAATGTGGAGATATTTTTGTGACATTGAGGCTGATGTGAACTGAATCTCTCTCTTTTGTTCTGTCTTTTTTCTTCTCTCACCGTTTCTCACAGGAACCTAGAAATAAATAATGCTTTATTTTGGCTTTCAGCTTTTCCTATTGCTGATGCTCATACTTAGTTATTGAAGCAGTATTAAGGCACATATTCTGCACGTGACTTATCCCATGCCATTTGTGTTATACAGACACCAATGATGTCTGATGTCCCATAATGACTCTTTTATTTAATCAGATTAACAATCAAAATTATCCTAATAGCCAACAGCCTCATGGTTAGTGCATTGACATATAGTGCTACTGCTCTCACAAAGACCTGAGTTCGATTCCTGTCTTAGGTCCTTTCATGATCCTGTCCCCTTCTCTCCTCATAGTGTTTTCCTGTGGTCTCTTTACTGTCCTATCTATCAAAAAGAAAAAGACCATAAAATAATAATAACAGTCAAAATAATCTTAAATTGGTTGAGACCTTGAACTTCCAAGCCATATTTAGAGATGAGAATATCATGTGGATTTTGGGATATTTTGACTTGAGTCTGCTTACAATCACACAGACCAACAAGCATCCACCCAGAAGACCTTAGCAACTGCAAAATAATGCTGTAAAAATCACAGAAGATATCTTAGAAATGCTTTGGCAGTCACCCACACCTTGTGGCAGTGTAAACAAGCATGGCTGCAATTTTCTTCAAGTATTTTTTATATTTATTTATTTACTGCCTTTTTTCTGAAAAAAATGCCTCATTAAAATGCATTTGCTAAGTGATTAAAACTCTAGAAATGTCAGAGTTTCAAACCATTTGTTTGAAGTGGCTAAAGCTCTTTAGAATGAATACCATTTATAAGATTTAAAAAATGCAGTATGTGTGGGTCTGTATTGCTCTGTGTTGAGACAGCTGGGCTGTTTTTGAGCTGGAGGTGACAAGTCTTGTCTTGTGTGAATATGTGCGTCTTCTGTGTTTCTGTATGTCATACAGAGTGTGTCTCGTTCTCAACTGCGGCACTCATTATTACATCCTTCCCCATGGCAGTCTCTCACACACTGTCAGGCTATGGTTGGCCATGATCCCCTCTTTCTGCTCATCTTCATGTCATCTTATTCATGTGCTTCCTTTATTTCTGTAACCATTTTTATCCTTAACACCTTTGAGATTCACACTTTTAGTTCTAGAAGCACTCATAAAACCAGCCTGCTGGCTCTTTGATGCTGTTTTAATGACGTTGTGTGTTGTTGTGTTTTCTCCTAGGGCTTCAGTAAGGCTGGCACTTTCGCCACCACTGACGCTGACGTGAGTTTGGGGACCTCAGGCTGACGTATTGGTGCTTTGATGAGGTAACGGCGGACCCCAGAAGCCCAGCCCCTGCGTTGCACCACCCCTTCCCTCTCCCCTCCTCCCTACCCCTTTCCATCCAGCCAAGCCATGGGCCAGAAGATCTCGGGGAGCATCAAGTCCGTAGATGTGCGCGGGGAGCCGTCCTACAGGCCCTTGAGGAGGGAACTGAGAGGGCCGGATTTCTTCAAGCCAGCCCGGCTGGACCTACTCCTGGACATGCCCCCCGCTCCGTATGAGCTGCAGCTCCGACATGCCTGGAACCCGGATGACCGCTCACTTAATATCTTCATAAAGGACGATGACAAACTCACCTTCCATCGGCATCCTGTTGCCCAGAGTACCGATGGCATTCGCGGAAGGGTGGGATACACACGAGGACTCCACGTTTGGAGGATCCATTGGCCTGCTAGGCAACGGGGCACACATGCGGTGGTGGGCGTGGCCACGGCAGATGCCCCGTTGCACTCAGTGGGCTACACTTCTTTAGTTGGCAGTGATAGCGAGTCCTGGGGCTGGGACCTGGGACGCAACAAGCTCTACCATAACAGTAAGAATCGGCCGGCCTCTTCTGCTCCCACATACCCAAGCTTCCTGGAGCCAGAGGAGGCCTTTGTGCTGCCAGATGCTTTGATGGTGGTGTTGGACATGGACGAGGGCACGTTGAGCTTTATGGTGGATGGACAGTACCTCGGAGTGGCCTTCAGAGGTCTTAAGGGCAAAAAGCTGTATCCCATCGTCAGTGCAGTGTGGGGCCACTGTGAGATCACCATGCGCTACATAAATGGCCTAGATCGTAAGTATGCACTTTATCCACAGTTATATGTGAATAGTTGTTTGATACTTAAAGATCTCAAATGGAGTTTTCAGGTAAACTTGCTTGAATTGAGTTGGTGTAGTGGAGAAGGCTCAGAAACCTGAAGATTTCTTGTTCAATTCCATCACCAGTTTACTCCAGAGCAAAGCATTAATTGTTCCAGTGGGATTAGCTCATGGTATTGTTCTACTTAAAATTTGCATTACATTTACGCTGCTTGAAAAATAAATCTTTAACCATCCTAAGCTTTGCTGGTCTCCAAACCAGGTGAAGCTGATTTTCAGATAGGCTAGGCCAAGGGATGTCCAGTCCTGCTCCTGGAGTGTTAATATCTTGCAGAGCTCAGCTTCAAACTGGCCAGCAAGCTTTCCTGAAAGTTCTTAGTAATTCTGAAGACTTTGATTAGCTGCTTCAGGTGGGTTTATTTAGGATTGGAGCTATACTCTACAGGACAGTGTCCCTCCAGGAGTAGGATTAGACAACTCTGATATATCCAGTCTTCTAGTCTGGCCAAGCTGGGGTTTAGCTGGGTGGCCAGCCGGAAAGCACCAAAAGCTGTTTAACAATCAGCCAACATGCCATCTTGACCAGGCTAGAAGGCCACCAAGCCAGCTCAGGCAGATGTTTTGTTCTCCAAGAGAGTACTCCTTGCAATCAAAACCATGCCCTTGTTGTGCCATGTTCTACTAGTTCAGTTACAACAACACAGTATTCTATGTCAACACTGCATGAGATGTTGCCATGAATTGTTGGTATTTCAACACACAGCCAGTAAACCGATCCTACGAACTGCATCCTGTCTTCTGTCCTGTTAGTTCAAGACCACAATGTAAAGAGATAGATTCTGGTTCTTCTCTCTCAGTGTCCCTCAGGAAGCTTGGGCATTGCTGCAGGCATGTATTCATTATTAATGTGAGGAACAATGAAACACGCAATGGCAGTGGAGGCAGGAAGACTCAAAACACCGCTGGTTAGCTTAGCGGTTTTCTACAAGTCGCATAGCATTAAGGTTAATGAGCTGAAGCTCTCGTTTTGATATTCACAGGAAACATGCTTGTGATTTTGGTGCATGTAGGGTTCCATATTGTGTGTGTGTTTTGTGCAAGTGATTATGTATTAGTTTCAAGCACTCAGAGCTATCACACCATTCACAAGGCTAAACACTGAGCCTCTGTGTTTGTAAAGGCTTGAAACTCTCCTTCACCCATCATCAGCATGTGTTTTGGAAACACTTTTTTCTAATCCTCTCCTGCCAGGCAGACACTGTGTGTGTATAAGCCAGAGAGTTTGTGTGAAACTGCATTTTAAAGCCAGAGGCATGTTTTTGTAACCCTCTGAGCTTTATTTGATAGCACAACCTCAAGGTGTTTTTTCTCCTCACATCTTAGAGAACAGAGATTCAGAGAGTCATCTGGTAGACTTAACTCCATGTTCAAATACCCACACCTGTGGATGTTTTATTTTTAGCTTACTCTGCTTCATGTCGTTCTAAAACCTGCATGACTTCATTTCTTCTGCGCAACACAAAAGAAGAGATATTGTGAAGGACTTTCTGGTTCGAATGAAATTGGACCTGATTAACTTTCTTTACATGCACAAAAAACATCTTGACATATTTAAAAATAGTGTGATCTATGATTGGAATGACATGAGAATGAGTAAATAATGCTAAAATTACTTGCCTAAAAAAAGGCACCAGTGTTTAATAAATAAATAAACATATTGATAGTTACAGTAACAAAATTCCCTGCCATTTTTGGTGGAACTGGCATTTTTTTTTAATCGCTTTCATTTTCACAACAAATTCCCTGTAGACGTTTTACTCTGTTGATTGAATTGTCAATGCTGAAGGAATAAAATCGTGATATCCCTTCATAAAACTTGTCATTGTACAGGACTTCAAAGTATTAATTTAATAAGCAACCCAGTAAGCCCATAAGCAGAATCCTATCAGTGTCATTTCAGCCCTGTTTATATGGATTAGGTTGCTTTGGCCTTGGTGTCACTCTACAGAGTCTTCTCCTCCCTGGCGTGTTTCCGTATCAGGGGACTGAGAGCAGAGTGGGACACTCTCAAAGCCCCCTCGTCTGAAGTTGAAAGAGCCCTCTTTCTCCCTTTCAGATGGAAAGAGCAACTCAGTAAGTGGTCCGAAGACCGTTTGAAATCTTTTCAAAGCTTCTAGTAAGCATGTCTTTATTTGCTGGAAAATTGTATGAAATGAGCGAAGCAACGTGTAACGCTTAAGAGAGAGAGAATTCTGTGAATCTCAAGAGGTGTTTGGCAAAACCATCTTTAAACTGGATCGCTGAGCTGCACTTGGAAGCTTGCGTTTTCCAAAGTAGTGTTAAGATTTGCTCTGAGGATTGTGGGTTTATATACACGTTTTAGGTGTTTTGCACGTTTTAAGTCGCGTGCAGGAGGCTGTTAAGCACCTTTTCTTGTGGAATTCAGCGACAGTGAGAGAGGAGAGAGAGAAACATTGGTATTGAATACAAAAAAATATAAGCTTTTATGAAAAAAATATAAGCTGTGACATTTTTAGATATGTTCAGCACAGTCTGAACCCCAGGCTTAATTTTAATATACTGTATATGCAAGCATGCTTCCAACACAGACTTATTACACATCTCAGCGGACAATAGCAAACTAGTTTCATTACACACACACTCAGAGCTGTCTGAGTGAATCAGACTCCTCTGTTGTAAATAGGTCTTGGAATAGATACTTATAAGTTTAAAGTGTCCAGGGTAAGAGACTGTGAGAGACAGAAAGAAAGATATAATGTAAACACAAGAGAAAGAGAGACTGTGTCATTACCCAGTGAGCTGCCTCCTTAGACATCATTTTTAAAGGAATAAATAGCTTATAGTTAGACAGCATTTTGGGGAATCATGCACACTATTGATCATAGACTTGCATCTAGAAATGCTTTATAGGTAGACAGCTCTCTGGGTTATGAGACATGAGCTCAATAAGTTGAGTCGCCACACCTATTACACTCATATGAGTGAAAATAGCCTATATGTGAGTGAGAGGAACTCTGCGAGAATACTTGAGTATCTGTGAGGGAAGCCTGAAAACACTGATTGTGTGAGAACAGGAACTCAGACGACTGTGAGTGTGGGAAAGAGATGTTATTTGTGTCTGATTATGGGTGTGTGCGTAGAAATTGTGAGAAGGCGAATGCAGATTTTGTGTGTGTGAGAGAGAGAGCGAGGAAACTGTGAGAAGTAAGACGCATCTCAGCCTCGGTGGAGCCCACGTCTGTCTGTTCTGCTGCATACCGTGTGTGTGTGAGTGACAGCACCCTGAGAAGTTATCCACACGGCGGTGGAATAGTGTTTATCACTACCGCTATGATTCATCACACTGCAAATGAAAAGCAGCAGGCAGGCCCTGAACATGCCTCACCACTGCGCACACTGGGTACACATCCTTGGGATGGGTCAGGATGGGTAAATAGTGCGCCTGTCTGACTAGATGATTAGCTTATCTACAATTTTTACAAAATTTCTGCTTTAGCAGTAATATTATAATGATGGTGATTAATTAATACACATTTTTGTTCCATTGTTGAGAGGACTGTATAGTTGACTACACATTTTTGCTTGCAGAAATCACTGGATGGAAACAGTGCTTTTTTGCAATATTCCAATTTTGCACATACATTTTTTACATAAGCCTGCTGTTAGTTCCTATGCTTTATGGATGGAAACATAGATTCTGATCGGTGTGTTGAGTTTTGTTGTATACATGTATGTCTGTATGTTTGGGCACCAACATACTGAGAATGTTTTGTTTTTCTAGTACTAATTCTAAATTCTATTGGAATTGAAGTAGCAAACTGGAACTACAGCTGTAAATCAATATGTAGAATTAAAATGGATTGAAATTAAGGTACTTTTTTTAAATTTAGTTAACCCTGTTAGTTGACATGTTAAATTCAACTTTGGGGTCAGTAAGATTAAAAAAGTTAGAAAAATAAAAATGTAAAAAACAAATTTGAATGTTAACATTTTTAATGTTACCAAAAATTATATTTAAATAAATGCTTTTTGTTCAAATCACAATCAGCAAATTAGAATGATTTCTAAAGGATCACATGGCACTCAAGACTGGATGACTGCTAAAAACACATCCCAGCTCTTCTATTTCAGTGGTGTGTGGATGCTTAGCATTGTGAGCAGCAAAGACCAGACAGTGACACTGTTCACAATATTACATGCTGCATCATTCGTTGCTATGTCTATGACCCATAAGTCTTTGTGATTAGGAGGTCAACCAGCCAGCCTGTCCGCATCCCAGTGCCATTATGCCATCAGTAATGAGGAAGATGAACAGAGAGACGTTTGACTGTATATAAACTTGCACTAATTGCCAGCGTCCAACCAAGAAATGCGTAATACAGAGTAGATATAATTGAGAGATGGCGGAGAGCTTCTATCTGTCTGTGCTTTCTCTCTCTTTCTCATTTGCTCTCTGACTGGCAGAAGGCTGCTGTCACTGTGCCCTGTATTGTCAGGGATTAAAACACCAATTAGCTCTAGCTATGATTCATCACACAATAGTGTCTGATCCACATTCCCACTCCAATAGCATGCTCTCTCAGTCTCAGCATTTGAGAGAGAGACGGAGAGGACGAGACGAGGGCAGGTATACAGAGAATGTAGAACGTGTGCTACATAGATAATTATTGTCAGTCTGTGATCAAAACGAACAATGAAAGACACAAAAGCAGTCGTGAAAACATGCAACAGTTTGGTAGGAGCGCTGAAATCTTTTGAGAATGTGCAATACTAAATATTATGATAATATATCATTTATTTTTTATAATAATTTCTTTAAAAATATTTAAGGCCCTTTATAATAAAATCAAATAAATTAGTAATAGTAAAATTGTTTTAAAAAATATTTACATTATTTAATATTTAGTTATATTAACAATTATATATATACTGTGTGTGTGTGTGTGTGTGTGTGTGTGTGTGTGTGTAATTGTTAATATAAATAAAAATAATTAAGAATATTAAATAATGTGTGTATGTATGTATATATATACATTAGTGCTGTCACAATCTGCATTATGGAGTGATGCCTCTCTGTCTGTGAGAGATGTGTTAGCTAAGTGGAGAGGGCTGCTATATGGGTCAGTGGGTTAGCGCTGCATGGTGTTGCTGGCCTGAGGCACTTGTCTAATAAGTTGGCAGGGTCGTCTGCATCTTATCGGAGAGATTACTGTTCTCTCAGACTGTCTTGTGTGTGTGTGTGTGTGTGTGTGTGTAAGAGACTTAGTAGTGCTGTTTGGGCCACATCTGTTCCTTAAGACCTAAGCTATGTTTGCTAAGCTATATTATATTCTTCCTTTTGATGTTTGAGTCTCTTTAAACACCTACACTAAACGCTAAGGCATTTAGCGTGCCATGCTAAAAACAGCTTAAACCAGAATTTTCATGCTGGTACCGATAGGTCTAGTGCTGGTCTAGCTGGTGGACCAGCATGGTTGAGATCTTGACAAGAAAGTAATAATGGATTGCGATCAATATTTGCCCAAAAGTTCTCATGAATTGGTCAAACACTGTATTCAGAATACTATGACTCAGGACACATTAAGTCTAATCTTGCTTCTTGTTTTAAGATGGAAAGCATTGACATTTGAAAGCAGCCGAAGTGTGTTTGTATGTGTGTTTATTCTACTCTTCTGTCTCTAATCGGCAGATGACAGCAGCTGGCTCAGATTTTGTGTGTTAATCCAGAGGCTTGTGGGAAATTAGCATTTGGATAAGGGAGTCAGAGCAATGCTGTCATGCCTTTTAATTGGCCCATCAGCATCTGTCAGTCAGAAGCGGGATGGGGACACCTGCTGTGTCACAAATGAACTGAGCTTACGAATGCAGTGTGAATCCTACATTACAAACAACTGTAAACCAGGCAAAAATAAACTAATGAATTAAAGACTGGCAAAGATGTGTGGTCATCATGTCATACATTTCTCTTATCATCTGTTATCTAGCATTTCATAATACATTTTTGTAATCTTATCTGTTTTCAGGTTCAGTATCTTTGTAGTCACAGTATAGTGATGTATCTATTGCTCTAAAAGAATATGTTGCCATAGTACTGCTGTGATATCAGATGATAGTATTGTACTTTCACATACACCATGTCAGTTATTATATTTATTATCTCATTTCATAGCCTGGAGTTTACATGGTTCTCCAGTGTACGTCAAGGAATGCCATCACACCTAGCATAATTATATATGTTTGAACAAAAACTTTTTTGTGTGGCTTGGAAATGTTGTGATGATATTTATTTAATGGAACAAATATTGATATGCAGAAATCATTACAAATGATTTCTGATTAAGTGCATTGAATTATATCCCATAAATAGACAACATGCTGTGTTTGCATATGATTACAAATACAAATAAGATAATAAGGTAAGAGAATGATGGGAAATGTTAGTGTCCCAGTTGTCTTAAAATGTGAATATTTAAATGAACGTCAGTATATTTTAGTTAGTTAGCTTATTTGGTTTGTTTGTTAGTTCCAAGACTCTTTAAATGTAAATGAATGTCAGTATATGTTTGTTAGTTAATTATTGACTAAAGTGTTTTAGAATGTAGATGTCTGTCATGATATTCTAGTAAAAATAAAAGTAAATAAAAATAGAAGAAAGTCTTTCAGTATTTTCAGTATAGACTATCAGTATCATGACTGTAAGGATCTGTTTTAGGTAGTTGCAAGACTCCTAGTACTTAAATTAATGTCTGTTAGTTAATTTAATTTAAACGGTATGTCAGTATGTTTTTAGTTAGTTAGCCTGTTCGTGCCAAGTGTCTTAAAATGTAAATGACTGTAAGTATATGTTAATTTTAGTTAGTTCGTTCCAAGGAGCAAGACTCTTGCAAACTAATGCAAGCAGGTTATATGTTTGTTAGTTAATTAGTTGGTGCCAAAGTCTCTTTGAATGTAAATGACTGTATCTAGTAGTTCCAAACCTCTTCAAATGTGAATTAATGTCAGAATGTTAGTTAATTGGTTATATATTGTAAAAAAAAAAAAAAAAAAAAAAAGGTAGTTAGTTTCAAGATTCTAAGAATCTTACAATGTGCATTTAACATCTGTAATTTTTTTTTGTAAATAGTTAATTAGTGCCAAGTGTCTTAGACTGTAAATGACCATCAGTGTCAGTTAGTTGGTTTGTTAGTTTTAGTTCATCAGTTCAAAGAGAAGAATACGGTGTCCTTTTTAGACAATGCTATAATCGTCTATTCACAATACCATCTGGTACTGGGCATGAATGGAGAGCACCTGGCATAAAAAGGGAGGGAACAAACAGATGGATAAAGAGGGAAAGAGAGGACAGAGAAGTGGTCCTTACTCTTTTCAGGACAAACAGCTTGGCTCCATGTTAATTGAGAGCCAGTCATTAGAGGATTAGTTTGCTGGATCAAGTTTCAGCTGACGCCATAAGGCCGCAGCCTCACCCACAGCTGTTACATTCATCCTTACAGTACAACAATCACACACACACACGCACACACACGGTGAAGTCAAGGGGAGGTTAAGCACATGCACAGAATGCCTCTATAATGCAATGAGAGAAGCACAGAAGATGTTAAGAAACTGTTGAGTGTTTTTTCACAGACCAAGCTGGCAAGCTGCCTATCATGACTTGATGGGGGTTTTTTTTCTGCCCTGGAAATGTGACAGTTATGAAAGTGTGTTATTAAAGCATATCATTACTGCGTGATAGGGCACCTAAGGTTGGCTCAATACCTCAGGCTCATAATATATTGAATTGAGACTTACCTTCACAATTGCTGACCATGCAGTTTGACTGACTTATCCGCCTGTGTGCGCACACAACAACTCCACCGTTGGCTTACTAAGCATCTTGGGTAATCTCCTTGAAGGCTTATTTTGTAGAAAAACAAATGATAGACATACGCTGTTTGTTTAGTGTATAGTCACAGGGTCTTATACCAAGCTGTTGCAACACGTCAAGCGTTATTCATGCACACTATTGGATCAAACCCAACAAATGATGGCCTATTATTTATTACACCAAATGCTCAATAGCCTTACCAATAACATGCTGTTGTTTATATAGCTTAATAGTTTTGGCTACACTGACTTGTAACCGCTAACCTTCATTGTAAACCCGCTAGTGGAACGGATCCACTATTGTCTCTTTGGTTCTTGCTTTGTTCCCTCCCTATCCCATTTTTCAGCACATTCTGTCCTTTCTGCACCACTCTGTGATATTTGCACACCTAATTGCCTGAAGGAGTTTCCGTGGAAACAGACATCATTCAGTCACTGACAGAGACAAAGAGAGAGCAGAGAGTGAGGGAAGACAAAGTAAAGAGAGACAGTATGTTCAGTGATTGAGCTGTGGAGGCAGTGGGCTCTGTTAATAAGCCCCCCTGCTGGTTCCTGACTGACTCCAGCTCATCAGATCTGGCCGTTTCTCATCCTTACACTTATCCAACAATAAGCCTGACCACACAAGTGAGAGAATGGGGTGACCGCAGACATGTAGACGTTTGGATTATATTAAGCGTTATTATCCACAGAGCTTTAAATACAGGCCTTGACTTTCAGAATGAGAGGAGATATTTTACATTGTGTTATTTGCTCTGGGGTGGAAGTGCTATTGATGTACTTGGAAGAGCTTAAAAGCAGAATCTAGGTATTCTGTGTCTACACTGAAAAGAATATCTTTGAAGAGAATGGCTCAAATCCAGTAGCAGTGCACCTTTTTGACATGTGTATTGATATTGTAGATGCGTTTAATCATTAGCGGGACTCTTCTTTAAAGGCAAATCATTACACTCTTATTCTTACACCTACCCTGTAGCCGTTTGCTATTCTGTGGTTGTCAAATGCTGACTCTGGTCAAAGTCTGCATATAGAAGCTCAAGGTGACCCGGGTGGGAACATGTTGCGTGGATAAATGTATAGATGAAACAGTGGTACAGTTCGGCTCTGCCTTTGTTCTTTTTTGCATCTTCCTTGTTAACTAATGAAAGAAACTGTGCAAGTTTAAATACCCAGTGAAATTAAAAATTGGAATTGTATGACTTTTAATTCTTGTTGTCTGTTAGTTTTGAAACAAATCTATGTGCTAAGGCATACTAACAAAATTTAAAGCCTTTCTTTTTAGAGAAATTGAATCAGAAGGATTGATGACTTACACTTTTGTATGCAAAAAAGAAAATGTTATTTTACATAAAAAAGTGTAATTATCAGCTTTAACTCTGTACAGAATCTTTTAAAGTCCAGGCCACTTAAACAGTGTGTCCACATTCTTTTTCACTCCCTTTTTGCACTCTGATCTATCGATTCTTTCTCTGCCTCCTCACTTCTCTTCTGCTATATGATCTAAAATCCATGGGAACTTCTCTCTTTACAACCATGACCCTTTCCTCCAATCCTTTTTGTACATCATGTACACATTTTGTTTGCTTTGCAAACAAACTAAGCAATTTATCCGTATTGCCAAGTGCACAGAAGCCCTTATAATCGTCACTGAACTGAACCTGTTGATTAGCTGGACCCGAGTGTGAGAAAAGCTGCCAACTGGAAAGTGCTCTTGAGCGAAGCTGGTGCCGTGGTGGGGTATGGCAACGGTTCAAATGCTGAGAGAAAAGCCTTTTTCTAATGATGGCTTCATTATGTTCCTTCACCTATGCAGTGTCATCATTTATCTTAGTTCTCAGTCAAATCCGACTATCCTGCTGAAGAAAGACCAACCTAAACTGGTTTGTTAGATGGTGTGCTTCTCTCGCCAGACTGGGCTTTTGGCTGGATTTAGAGAGATTTAAGAGACTTAATGGGAGACCAGCTTGGCAAACCAGGCTAAAAGAGCATCTTAAACTGGTTTAAATGAGTATTTTCAGTACAGTGAACCAGAGCTATTTACTTTAGGCCTTATTTGGAGTGTACTACTGAGATAGCAAACTTACAGTCCATACTTTCTGTTATCTCTTATCTTGTCTATATTACACTTGGAAGTCTCTTACACTTGCCAAAGCTGAATTTATTTAAGAAATAAATCAAAATAGTAATATTGTAAATATTAAATTACACAATGTTGATAACAGCTGCATAATAATACCAGGAGTATTATATGAACTCAAAATTACGGCATTCAATTAAAATAGGGGATAGAAAATATAATTAGCTTAGTTTAAAAACAGATGGAATGAGTTTAATGGAAAGCCCTCACTTTGAGAGAGAGAGACACAATCTATCTCTTCAATTCAATCTGGCTCTGTTACATGTGGTAACTGGGTCTGGCGGTTCTGTTGTTTAAGGTCAGTGACGTGCAGTTGGAAAAGTCAGTAGATCACCTGGTTTAATGGGCAGAGTGTCTGTAAGAGAGCCCTGAAATGAAGACCGGATCCATCCACAGATACTCTTCCCTGTCTCTCCACTGTCCCCATAAAGTACAACATGCTCGCCAACGGGAGCATTACATTCGCACACATAAGTTAGCATATGCAAATGAGGGTGACTGGTAGAATATGTGGCGGCGGGTGCTTGTGCGGTCGAGACAAGCAGTGACTGTTGCTCGATGCTTTCGATGTTTCTCTCATCATTGCACTCAGGCTTGTTTACCCAAGCATAACAAGATGATGTTTGACACCGTGTGACGATGAGAGAGAATTCCACTTTGAAAGTAGGGCCTCTAACGCTGCGCTCGCTCTCCGGCTTTGATCTGTTAAATGAAATGCCTCATCCTGAGTAGCACATTAAAGCAACTCACCTCCTCAGTTTAAGATGACGTGCAAATTGCATATCAATTAAAGCGACTGCTCGAGGCTCAGCGCGGTGATGACATGGCCATCAGTCACTTTAAAGAGTATTAATATGCGAGGGGTGGGGAGGAGACTTTGGATATATATGATGATATGAAGAAGTTGGTTAAAGGTGAGAGATATGAGCGCATGCACATAGAAAGTAACAGGGACTAGATAAGAGACATCAGGTGGTAAATTAAATTAATCAAATGAATGAATTATGAATTATTAGATACACATCCTTACATCACGTGTGAGCAATTGTGCTCATGAGGACCCCGGGTATTTCTGGCCTTGATCATGTTCCAGTCTAGTCCCCAATCTCTTCTGTTTCTTAAAGGAATTGTTCACCCAAAAGTGAACAGTTTGTTATCATTTACTCAACCTCATTTTGTTCCAAACCTGTATGAGATTTCTTTCTTTTTATATTAAAAAATAAAGAGGATATTTTGAAGAATGTTGGTTATAAAAAAGTTCATGGCACCCATTGACTACCTTAGTTTTTCTACTAAGTTGAACACAAAAGAAGATATTCTTAAGACTTTTGAAGAACCAAACAGTTGTTGGTCCCCACTGACTTCCATAGTAGGCAAAAAAAAAAAATACTATGGAAGTCAATGGTGACCCAAAACAGCCTGGTTACAAACTTACAAAAAATATATTCCTTAGTGTTCAGCAGAACAAAGAAATTCATACAGGTTTGGAACTATTCAAGGATGAGTAAATGATGACAGAATTTTCATTTTTGGGTGAAGTATTTCTTTAATATGGTTAAGGATAAGTAAAATGAATTTGAAGGGTTCTAACAATCAAATAGCACAAAGCATCTTAAAAAAAATTTAATTTTATTTACAGCTGTGATAAAAAATAATTGGAAGAAATGAGAACCATTTGTATTCTATGATTGCCCCTTATTGAATTATTTTGTAATCTACATCATTATGTAAGATGTTGTGAAGTATCGTCTTCGAATTTGCCCTCTCCAGTTAGTGTCCATACTGATATTGCATAACTCTTAACCTAAATTTACAATAATATATTTTAACCACAATGAGTTGTTATATAAATACAGGCACATGAAGTTTTAAAGAACAATGCTTGAGTGAAAATGTGGGTGGCTGGTATGAAATAATTGGTAACACCTTTCACGTTTCTATTTGTTAGCATTATTTAACTGCATTAGGAAACATGAACTAACAATGAAAATACTTATATTTAACTTGACAGATGAGCAAATACTGCAACAAATATTAATGGAACCAACTAATGGACCTAAATATAAAGTGTTACCTAATAATAAAAAAAATTATTAGTTATTATTATTATTATTATTTTTATATTTTATGAAAATTAATTAAATATTGATTTTGTAAATAAAAATAAATAAATAAATTTGTACATTTAGTAATTTGTCACACCACATGACCACTTAAAATGAGCTTGAATAAAAGGATGATATAAAAAAGGTATTGTTGGTGAAATGGTCACATTTAAAGTGAAATGAGAACCAAATGAAGAGAAATGGTGAGCAGTTGCAGGAAGTCATACATACAAATATGTTAACTTAAAATCTTTGTTGATGAAACATATTTATAGTTCAGAAGTTCCCTTTTAGTTCATGCCAAAACAATGCTCTGTAACTTTGTTTGGCAGTGGTTAGCCATGGTAAACTAATTTCATGAGAGTGTCGTTCACATGCAGACCACCTTTTTGACTGTGATTAGGAACCACACCCAGTCCTCGGCTGATTGTCCCCACCCCATCTTGCCTCTCTAGTATCCTCTCTTTCATTTCCCTCTCTCTTCGGCTCCATTCCTCCTCCAGCCTGCAGTACATGTGCAGAGAGAAGTGCCATCCCCCGTTCTCCATCAGCATGTCTTCCGCACGGTCTAGTAACCCAGAGACCTGCAGTCTGTCCTGGGGCTTCTTATTGTTAAAAACGTGGTACCTATACCTGCACTTCTCCATTAGCCACTGAAGATCCTTCCCAGCTGTCTGGATGTGGTCCTGTATGCTGTAGTCGTACAGATGGTCCCCGAGGGTGAACACGACCATGGTGTGGCGCCACACGCCCTCTGTGAGGATCTCCATGCGTTTCTGTAGGGCCGCTTTCTCGGAGTGGCTAAAGTACAGTAAGGGAATGACCAGGAGCAGAATGTGGGGTCCGGGCTCACACAGTGACAGGGCATTAAATAGCTCCAGTTTCTCCTGTCTAGGCACCAGGTTCTCGTTCGTGCCCCATCCACAGGCATCCACGAGCATCAGCTGTCGGCCCTCAGATTCTCCATGTGCTACAGCACTTTCTGCTCCACCCCATGTATTAAATGCTTCCCTACCCAGGATTGTGTTGCCCACTGAACTCTTTCCTGTTCGCTTCTGCCCCACGATTAGTAACCGCAGAGCAGGGGCAACTTGGACGTTGCCTGTTGGAAGACAGGTGTTGGTGGGTAAATTAGATTTTAATTTTTATTTAATGTTGAATAGCAAACAGAGCAGCATGAGGTACTTACAAAAAAAAATGTGACAATGATAAACCAAAAATGGCATCTTTTAGTGCTTGTTTAAAAAGAAAAACAAATTTAAAAACATGGCAATCTTGTGTTAAGAAAAATAAAAACAAATAAAAATTAAAGAGACCCTGCATTTTCAGTTTATAGTTTACAACCACATAAACCAAAATCCTTCACTCAAATATTTCGCAATTTAGCATTACTAAATTGCACAAAAGAAATGTAATATAAAATTAAACTGTAAAATAAATTATAAAATAAAACTGTATAAATAAAACATAAATAAAATATAAAAATATTCAGACTCAAGTCTTACCATTATTTGTTGCATTCATGTTATCCATTAATATCGGTGTTTTTTAGCGCACTTGTAATTCAGTCCGAGTCCATCTGACAGGTTGTCAAAGGCGTACGATATGTGCAGGTTCGTCACCAATCTGGTCATTTACATGAGAAAGGAGTGACCAGAAATCTCCTCCTACTTCTGGTTTTTATAACTACAGATAAGCTTTTAGTTCCTCTCACCCACGGCAGTGAGGTTTATTGTTTGAGTCATTTGTAGCTATATATAGGTAGGGACATGTTAAAGTAAATAACTGAAGAAAGTTGTATTTACATTTATTATTATATTGCCATACAAAGCAGGAAAGGCTGAGTGTTGTTTATCACATGAATGTTGTGTTTTTAAGAAGTGACTAGAAGTGAAATGGTTGTTTTGGTTGTAGAGTCACATGATATCAAGGCCACGAGAATGAGATGTGCCAAACGTGACTAAAAATGACTTCTCTCTCCAGTCAAACAATATAAACTCTGATCCTTATTCATGATGACACACCAACAGAATGGATAAGACCGTTTTTGTGCAAATTGTCACATTTAATTGAGTGGGACAATTTATATATGAATTGATTTGTAAAGGATTTACACAGGAATTTATTCTGCTTCATCAACAAGGTCCAATGTGCGAAATCTCACAGAGACAATGTTTTACCTTCACTACAAGGACATTCAATAACAGTAATATTAAAAGCTGTATAATGCATTACATCTGGGTTTAAATATTAAAGTTTGTGCAAAACGTGACCAGTTGCTGTTGTCCTTTGCTCTATAATAGACCAGATTGTTGATTTTATTATTAATTATTAATAGGATTATTAACCTTAACATGTTGAGATATTTTACACTGTATATTGTATAGGATTTTAAGGTGTTTGATACTGTTAATGATGCTATAATAATATATTTACATATTTTAGCTATATTATTATTATTATTATTATTCCATTTTGAATCATCTTTATTTTGCAGTTAATTTAAAATGGGTTTTACAATATGTATTCTCTAAATTTCTATAATGTCCTAAAACTGCATGAAAAACAATTGATAAATAAAAATTAAAGTGTGAGATTTTTAATCTTGGTATAAGGTTTAAGAGTTTAAAAGTTGGTATTTCGATCAAGTGTGTCTGCGTACAGTATGTATTGACATATTCACAAGAAACTACTAAAAAGTCAAGAAGTCAGTGAAAAATCCATAGTTTTCTAAAACCTTTGAACTCTTTTTGTCCGGATGTAATTGTGCTTTACTGCTGAAGTTACTGGTGTTAAGGAACTGATGTTTCAGACTTACAGCTAGGAACCACATATTTGTGTGCAATAACTGTTCCCAAAAATAGTAAATGTTATGTTTTACTGCAGTGTTGTGTTTTTAGGATTCATTTAGCACTAAATGTGTGAGCTCTCTAAATCATAGCTTGTAAATGAATGTCTAACAATCATGCTGCCCCGTTTAAGAACTCGTGGCATTGTTGCATACTAAAAATGTGTTTTAGTGCTGTTTTGTTCCTCTGCTCACTTCCCTGTTTCTTTACCGCCACTTGCCTCTCAGTACTTCGGTAACTTATTTAAACTCACCCCAGAGGAGGATCTGGCTGCACACCACGTGAAAGACAAAGTGAAGTGATCTGTAAACAGAGGCCTGGTGGAGAAGCGATGGCATCTGAGTTTGAATGACTCACTTCTTTAGGAAGGAAAAATCTTTTTGGTTTGAGCTGAGGAGAGAACAGATGAAAAGAGGATATGAAAGGAGTAAGGAAGGAATATCTGTGGGCTGTAGCTCTGAGCCAAGACACATGGCAGCTATATCCCAGCATGCACTGCTCTGACTATGCACTGTCTTTGGAGAGGTTTTGTTTTTTTTACTGTATGATGAACTTTAAAGGAGAGCTGCTTTTTTGCAGTGCTTAAGTGTTGCTGTACCCTCCAGCTGTGTGTGTGCATGTGTAAAAGTGAGACATTTAACCTTTATGTATAATTCGAAAGTCAGTGTCTTCAGCTCCGAGGGAGGACTTCAGTTTCACAGTTCACTATTAGTGGGGTTTATTTGGACATACTGTCTGCATTGTTTTAGAAATTATACAAATTGGATTTCAAGAGTTCGCGCTTCCTCATTCCAATCGTAATTATGTTAGCGAATTTGGCGTGCTGTCCGGGGGGCGAGCTGGGTGGACGGCGGACTCCGATCCCTAGTGATTTGAACCCTAGCGAGGGCAGAGCTCGGCGTCCGGTTCGGACCCTGCATGCCCCCTCGTAAGGAAAGAAAAAAAACGAGATGCGGAAGGGGAGGAGATGGGTCTATTTATAGTGGGAAGGATGGATCTGATTGGCTGGTGAGATGAGGAGATTGGTTGGATAGAGCGGAGCCAGTTGATTTCGTACGCGCTTCCTCTCGAAACTCATTTAGCGAAACATCACAAAGGTATAAACATGGCCCTGAAATTTTGCTACTGAATGCAATTTGCATACAGCAGTTCTTGGAAAAACGAATTTTGTGTGCTTTGTGAATAAGATGCATGCATTTGCGCTTAATTAAGCACTAAAGTGGTGCAACTTTTTAGTAAATTCAGCCCAATAGTATAGCATTCAAGCATTCTTTACTATGGATATTTTATGTTTTTGCAAATTAAGTACTTCATTCCGTTTCTGATTTTCATTCATTTACATTTATTCATCTAGTATTTTATTTCATTTCGGCATCATTTTAGTTAATGTTTCAGGTTGTTCCACTCGCATATGAATTGTGTGCATCAGCACTTGACTTGAGTTTTGAAAATTCGTAGTATGTACTAACAAATGTGTTATTTCTCGGGTAAATGTAGGTGCAGAGTGTCTTGAGTTTCACGTCTTTGTGTTGTTCCTATAAGAGACCCAAATATGAAGCAGAATATAATCCTCTTCATAGTCACACACTCCTTGTGTTCTTCACCTCCCCCAGTAACACACACATACTTGCGTATAAACACACACACTGTCCTGTTTTGTGTCATGCCTCTATGTTTCAGTGCAGTTTCCTGGACATTTCCCCAGACTGTTAACATCTGGTATTAACATCCGTCTCAGATGATCAGATCATGAGTGGTCAGCGCTGAATAAAGGTATAAACAGGGTCCAAAATGTTCACATTTGTAGTGTAAACTCTAATGGTTTATGATTCCTTCCAGTAAATGACTTAAAAATAAAGTAAATCACATTATACACTAATACAGCTTCTTTATTTTTAAAGCGATAGTCAAGCAAAATTGAAAATTCTGTCATTATTTACTCACTCTCATGTCATTCTAAATTTTTTCTTGTGTGGATCATAAAAGAAGATATTTTAAAGAAATTTGGTAATAAAACAGTCAACGGTAGCCATCGACTTTCATGGGGTTTTTTTGTTGCTACAGTCAGCTTTTTGGCTACAACTTGAGGGTGAGAAAATGATGACAGAATTTACATTTTTGGAAACAGTATTTAATGCGCCTTCATGAAGCTTCCCTTTCCTGGTGCATTCCCTCCCATGGGCAATATCACTTTTTGGTATGCACTTGTATTTGAAATATACATTTGTCATAAATCAAACTTGGCATTTCTATGGCAAGGTCACAGATAACAGACGCATATATCTACAGAGCCCTACTAGTGTGGTTAGAAACAACTCTCTCAAAGATGTAAGCCATTTGTTACGGTGAATGCCACTAAATGTCAAGCTGGTAAGCGCCTGACAGCTTGTCTGGGTTGTGTATGGGTATGCTGCTTCATTTATTATGTGTAATGTTGCACAGACCTTCTCTGCCAGTGCTAGCGGGCTTTTGCTGATTGCTGCGTTATTTGGTCTAATGCATCCGTGTACTTTATGCACCAGGTCTTTTTCAAAACTTACTGAGTTGCCTAGATAGGCAGTTGACTTTTAAGGGAAACTATGGGCGATTTGCAGTGCTCATTCACTCATCATTTTCCACATAATCATCTAAGATTTAATCTAAGATTAATCTAAAATTCCTAATTATCTTAAAAGGCAGCATAATTTTAGCATGAATTTTAGTATAAATTTAGAATAGTAAGAAGTGCACATGTGATTGCATGATGTGATGTTATGATTGTTTTCTGCGTTATATGGTTTTTATGTAAAGCATAAAACAATAAAACTTTGGTCTTCATTGTAATTTTAAAGGGCTTTATTTCTCAATAACACTTTAGATTATGATGCTTACAAATGCTCTGTGGGCAATTCACTACATTTTGAGAAAGACGAATAAGAGCACAACGCACACTTCTAAAGGTGCGTCACTGCCTTGATTTTTCAAATATCACCAATTTTGCCTTCAATACTTTGTGAAGTCATGCTAGCAGTTTGAACTTTAAACTTTAATGCTTACTGTGGCTTATGATGATCCTTATAAAACTCTATTCTGACAGTAAAGATGTAAGATGTACAGTAATTGCTTGTATGTACAGTATGGCTCACCAAATGAGGCATTTGAAGGCTAGGGTGACCGTATCACTCTATTTACTGTCCATCTCAGCCGGAGCCATTACTGCACTGAGGCTCACATGGGCCTTCATGTGTAATGACCACATAAAACTTGCATTAGTGCTGCATAATGCATGATTCCACGAAACGCTGGCCATTCTCTCATGATCCAAAGTCATTGCTATTGTGCAATATTGCTTGCTGTGCTCAGGAAAGCGAGCAAGTGAAGAGTTCAGTACAAAGTGGAAGAATCCACCCAGAACTTTAGTTATTTTTTGTATTGATCCCAATTTAATACTTTAAAGATTTTCTCCCTTGGTATTTGGTGTACATTGTTTACCAAGGTTAATCATGCAGAAAGAAACACTCAAATGTGGCAAAAAAGAACAGGAAACCGTAACGGTCCATTATAGTCTATTATTAATAGCAGTGATGGTTCAGAGCACAACAATGAAAATGGCCTGATGAGAATTTTAAACAGCCATCGTTTGATTTCTTGGAAACGCATACCAGGCCTTGGGTAGTGCAGATTTATTCCAAGGCTGATGGGAAATGTTGAAGACTGAATATGGATTTGTCCCACTGTGAAAAACAGGGAAACGGCACACTCATAATCCTCTGAAGGTGACTCGTCTTGATCCGTATACTCAAACACAATCCCAAAGCAAACAAACACGAATCTCTCTGTTCCCTTCTATACGCTCACACACAGTGGGTGTTCCATACTCACCTTTGTTGCTCAGAGGGAAAGGCTATTTTAAGTTAGCCCACCCCTCTCTGGAAGGAAGCAATAAAATTGTAATGCTAATGAGTAAGGTGCAGAATTAATATCTGAATCATTCAGAGTTTCCTGATTTAGAATAATGAAAGTGGGAAGCTTTGAATTTGCTTCTGGTTCTGTTCATTTATAGTCATAGGTCCACAGAGAGAGGACGCCCGCTATTCACACTGCGCCCTGTGATTCATTACCTGCGGCAGACATTAACATGTTGTGACTCATTTATGTCTTAAATTGACTATTATCTGAGTGTCTAAAAGTCAATTTTCCTGCTAGGGCATATTAACGGTTTGCTGATCTGGTATGTTTGAAGTTGTGAATTATGGCTGCCATGGGCCCTGGTGCTAATTTGTCCTTGTGTGATCACGTCTGCTTGGCGTATTACTGTTTAATTGTACCCTTTATTAATGATTTCTTTCAAGATATGCTAAGAAAAGTGAAATAATCAAAACTTTCTTCTATTTGCTTATCCTCACTTCTTTTGAAACCTAAATGAAGTAATTTCTTCTGAGGAATGCAATGAGGAGATTGTACAAGCTCTTTTACACTCAATGAAATGTAATGGTGACCACAGTTGGCAAGCAATTTTTTTTTTAAAAGGCAAGGTTTCTGGTGAATAACGAAGTCTGTTCCTCACAGAAAGCCATCATATGGCTTCAGAAGACTTGAAGGGAGAAAGCAGCCCCGACATTTTTATAAACATCTCCTTTGGTGTTTCTCAGAAGAAGGTCATTTTTAATGGTTTGGGACAACGTGAGTGTGAGAGAATTTTCATTTCTGGGTGAACTGTCTTTTTAAATTAGCTTCAAATGATTTTCTACATCTTGTGTTTTCATTATCTACATACAGAGTGTTGTGGATTAGTCATTGAAACTTCAAGATGCATTTGGATCTCTATATCCGAGTCGCCGTTTCTCTGCTGCTCAGAGACTACTGGGAAATATAAACTTGTACTTCCAACTTTGTCTGAGTGCTGTTGGGAATCTGTGGGCGGATGGTGTGTATCTGGCTCCTACACGTGTGCCTGTGTGTGTTTATGTATATCTCAGTTGATCTGTATTGTTTATACGGTGTGTCTTTGATTAAAGTTGCAGTTTTAAACTAAACAGGTCCTGTGTTAGCGTTCAGTGCTGACTGAAACACGTATTACACATTTCATAAAAATGCCCTGTCAGTTTTCTAAGTCTGGCTCCATTACATCCTGTCTGGATATTGTATCGGGCTTCCAAAAAGGAGGCTCTGCCATCCGTCGGAGCCCATTTCTGGACACGAGTCCAGTCTATGATAAATCTGTCTATTACAAAACTATCCGTTCCTGCTAGAGAGTTTGCCTCCCCATGTGCCTTGCCCTCTGCAACCCTCTGTCATCATGACAAAGCTGTTTACCTGGCCTCCCAAACCCTGCTGCGTCCACTCGGCCATTTGCAGGCTTTAATCTCATCCAAAGTCCAGCTGTGTTGAGCGGAGAATTCCGCCGGGTGGATCCAGGGAATGAGGCTGGGGATGGGCGTCTGGCATCTGCCACGATCAATATTCAGCTAAAGTCCATTTTGCTGACTATGTGAAAACTCGATGGTCATTCTGCATGTAGATGGGGATCCGCAATGCCTGAAATGGATCAGAGTGATGTGTCTTGGATTTGATGACCTCTAATAGCTCTGTAAAACATTGTGAATAGTAAAAAAAAATACCTAATTCAATGACAGATTCACAATGACATTTTAATATTGCTTAAAAGCTTTATAATGTTTGGCAGGTCTGAACAACAGGCTGATGGTTTAGTTTTTTGACTAAAAGGGATAGTTCACTCCAAAACTATAATTCTGACAAATTTGAATATATTTAAGAATGTTTCAGCTGTCATTAGACAACATTGGATGCCAGAAACTTCAGTTATATGGTCAAAAAATAATATTTTAAACCCATTTTTAACTAAATATTTTTCAAATGTCTTAGGCTATATGTTTAAAACGGCATAAGGGGGAGTAAATGATGGCGTAATTTACATTTTTGACTGCGGCTCTTTAATATGAATTAAATTCACGTAGAATAAGTGTAAAAGAAGATAAACCTTTTTGAGGTTTTAAACAGGGAAGCCAAACTTTCTCAGAGCGGCTGTTATTTCTGAGGATTTCTTGCTGTGTAAAATGTTAACATTCTTATCTTCCGGAAGATTCTGGTCTGCAGCTCTCTGAGGTAATGTCTGAAACATTTTCATTTCTGTACGCTGATACGAATTCCCTACAGCACCATCACTGGATGCAGTGAGCTGGTCAATTGATTCAACTAATTGAAACATAATGGCTCAGTCATCAGCTGGCTTCAGAGCAAATCTTGGCATTCGTCACTTTTTGTGCGTCCGTTGACACGACACGTTAGGTTCGAGGTATTTGTTCTTTTGGCTGTCCACCATGCCCATAGAGAGTTCATATCTTTTGAAGCTGCATGGGTCAGGCGCGCTGACCTCACTGTGTGAATCTGTGTACAGATCACTGCCTCAGGGGAGGAACTATAGACATAGACAGTCAGAGAGAGTGAGACTGCGCTTTAAAAACTAGCCCACAGCATCTCATGAACACTGCATCACCGCTGACCTTCCTAAGAGTACTTCCAGTGGAAAATTACAGCTTCTGGGACCAGAGACTAATGAACTTATGACCTCACCCTGCATGTTTAGTTCATGGCAAGCTATTATCTCAGAAATGTATTAATGTGAATCCAGTTTTCTTTTAAAATGTCTTTCTGACAAAACAAAGACCTAATTAAAAGTCATGGTTGATGTCATTTTCAGTTCATCTGTAACATAGCTATATATTATGGCGGCAATCTAAAGCTGTGATTAAATCGAGATATCACTACAGTACATTGTGTATTTAGTGGAATATAAATATAACTGCATATCAGGTAATGCTGAAATTTATTGACACATAATTGCAATAAAGAAACATCCATGAATAAGTAAATAAATTATATTGGATGTTAAAGTTATACTGTAAGCTAAGTTGAAAAAAAAATCTCAATATACACAAAATTCATCACACAAATTGGTTAAATACACACAAAATTATGTAATTTTGTGAAGGTAAACAGATGCGTGGATCTTAATATTGACCTTTTAGTTGTTTTTTTCACTGATACAGTAAATTTACGATATACAAATACAGTACAAATACTATGGGGGTATCCTGTCCCAAGCATTGCATGCTACATTGTTGTTGTTACATGACCTCACTATGTTTAATTTGTGTGTAGTTTCCAGGTGTCATCTTTCACATCAAATCAAAAAGGAGACTGTAGTTCTAGTAGAAAAATGGCACTGCTTCACATTTATGGTCCAGCGCCTGTGTGTTCAGCAGGGTTGTTAGTTCCACTCTCTGCTGTAAGACAGATTACATGCTGTACAGCACAAAACCTCATACAGACACGTGCGTTTTCCTGGAAACATGCAGGTCCTATTATTTGCTGTTAGACTTCATGTTGTGAAGTATCACTCGCATTAGGCTTAGTCAAATACTTGACCTGCCTAAGTATAGTAAAATTCCCTGTTACATAACTGAATTATTAATGAATGTGAGTTTTATGAGTCACCACGTTCAAGGGAAGTAAAGCCTCCATCATGACCGCAGCCACAACAGTGTGTTTTAATTCAAGGTTAGGAGTACATGGTGAACTAAGCTCAGAGTACATCTACATCTAATTACCTGGGTGTTACGCCTGATTTGGCTAAGTGGATAATTTACGGTTGAACGTCATCATTACCAAAGCAACTTTTTTTTATTTATTTTTTTTTTTAATTGGTCTGCTTTCATAAAAAATCTCAGATCTGATGCTAATAATGAATCACTCAGGGTGGAATGATTATTCAGTTTGAGCCGCAATGCAAAAAGCACATCAGAGAGAGTTTATCCAGACGGAGCTACAGTTGGTTTGGGTGTTATGCTGTAATGATGGATTGTGTACTCGCCCGTTCTGTGGGAGGATCACAGCAGGCCTCTCGATGTGACCACCGCAAATCTTTCAATTAATCAGCCATAGACATTAATCAGTTCACAATTATTTAATCGAATTACACTGTTGGGTTTGATCTTTACAAACGTTTCCTCTCAGGCTGCTTTCTGTAGCCTGGCGCAAAGCTTTTCCAGAAGGTTCCACGTGTCGCCACCCCCCTCTTTTCCCGCCCTGGCACAGGTCGTAGAAAGTGTCAGACCCCCCTTTGTGAGTCTGCAGCACCCCCACTGAGTACGGAGGGTGAATTAATTGGATTTTACAAAATGTGATGCTTTGATATTTACCGTACGAATCCCATTGCTTGTCTTGCAACCACAAGAAATTGCTTTTTGGAACAGTAATAATGATCATAAAACTGTGTCGGACTGAAATAGATGCAGTTCTCTCTCCTCTTCTGCACCAGAACTCATTTATTAGGAGTCTAATGGAGGAGTCAGAGCCTTGCAGGAGCTTAGCAAGTGCTGGAGCTTGACGATTTGTTAAACATAGTTCGAAAAAGGGCTCTCATGTGTCACGTATTGTGTTTTATTAGTGGTAGTAGAGAAACAGGAAGGTTTGCATGGATGCGGTCACAGGAGAGCAATCACTCACAGTACTTTTAGGCAATGAACATGTGTTTCTCCAACTATGGGCACTATTGGTGTGTTACTTTTAGAATTTAAACAACTTGAAAGTTTTTACACTCTAAACAGTTTAATTGCTGTCAACAGTAAATAAGCATATATCTGTTCACTCGTTACTTTTTTCCCTCCCTGAACAGTTATGAAAAAAGGCTGATGGCAACATTCATTCTGTTGTGGAAATATATTTAAATTTTTTTTTTATTTAAAAACATATTATAACAGTTTTAATGAAAGGTCAAGTCTTTTTAAGGCTAATTTTATTGCGTTACCTTTAGTAAAAAAAAAATATATATATATATATATTAATTAAAAAATAAAAATAAAGAGGTACACAGAGTATTTATTTATTTTATTATTATTTTAAACTTCATGATGGAAATGTATTTATTTGAAGATTAAACTTCTGGGTCTTTAACATGTATAAATGCAAACATTTAAGAAGTAACAATTGTAAAAGCATGCTAAAAATGTTCCCATGGACTACATTTTTTACGTAAAACCCAAAACACAAAAAAAAACTGTTAAATTCTGTTAGTGACTGTCTTCTTTACTTTCTGGGTGACTTTAAATATTTTATGCTTTTCCTCAAATGTATTTTGTTCATCTGGCATGCAGTCTGTAATTAAATTAGTTTTACGCAAAATGAGTTCATTAAAAAAAATCTTTACAGAAAGTAAATTTGCACTAGAAAAAAAAAACTCACTATAGTGCAGACCTTTTTGCTTTTTTTCCTAATTCATTCATGGCTTTATGTTTTTAGCAGTACAGTTTAACCATATTCTTATATATATACTTATATAGATTTATGTGTTTGACCTATCCTCTATGTGTGTGTATGTGTGTCATGTGGAAATCAATCTAACTGCTGCTGTATGGGAAGAAAACCAAAATCTCCCAGCATGAGCTGCTGTAGTCTGTTTTATCGGCCATTTTATTAGGTTGTTCCGAGAGTCTGATAACACACACAATGGAATCACATTGACATATCTGAGCCATGTAATCGCATTTATTGTGTGTAACTCGCATCAGTATGATTTGTTGGCGTATATGGCTTGTAGGCAGTGCTTTAATGTGATTGAGCAGCGACAGGGAGCAGCCTGAGGATCACAGCGAGTGACAGGTCACCGTGTGTGTTGTGTATTTCACTGGCATGATTACAGTCTTCAGACTAACCTTGAGCTCGATGGCCTTTGCGTGTTCATACGTGGGCTGGAAATGAAAAATTATTCCGTTTTACTGCAGCAGAGCACTACGTCTGTGCTTTGATCCATCTGTCACTTCTGACCCTGACTGTCAGTGGCTTCTCTCTCTCTCTCTCTCTCATCCCTGTCCCTCACCCGCCCACTGGGTACAGCTGGATCCCATCTACACTTGCCATCTGCCTCTTTATGAGACATTGCGGACTTACTGGTGATGCGACTCTTACTAAATATATTTAGAAGGAAGTGGGTGTTTTACTGCTATCAGAAAGTAATATTTCCAGTCTGCTGGGATTTAATTAGGTCATTCATTAGCTACTGGATTATACATGATTATTGTGGTGGCAAAACTGTTGAAAGATGTATATTTTTAGTGCTGTCAATTAATCGTGATTAATCGCATCCAGAAAAAACTTTGTGTTTACATAATATGTGTGTGAACTGTGTATATTTATACATATGTATGTATAAATACACACATATACATATTTAAGAAAGAAATGTATATAAACATGCACGTGTAATTATATATGGATATAAATATATACAGTAGACACATATTATGTAAACAAAACATTTTATTTCAAAGATGTGATGTGATCTTAATTAATTGATTTGACTGCACTAATGTTTTTAATTTTCTACCCCCTCTCAAATACTTGATTTTGATTTTGGTCAGACACATGACCTATATTTCTGTATAATGACAAATAATTGTTGAAAAATATAAAATTTCCAAATTATTGTTATTATTATTATTATTACAGTTTGTCAGATATTATACAACAACATAAATTACACAAAGAATAATTATAAAATATAAATAAAATGAAAACATTTAATAATTTTGTAAAATATAAGAGTTATAGCAATAATAATAATAATAATATGATGATTATTATTATTATTAATATACTGTGTATCAATCATTATGCAACAACAATAAAAAATACTGAATAAAAAAGTGAATCTAAACGTTAATTTGGAGATTTACTAAAGATGTAATAGTGCTGTATTTAAATATTAACTTTTAGCAGTTGATGGGGATTGTGGGAAAACTGAAGCTGAAAACATTTTTGCAATTCTGTGTGTTGTCGCTGGAGGCACAGACAATGTGCATGAAAAGTATTCACGCTCACTGAGTGCAACACAGAATTTCAATTTTGACAAACAACAACTTAAGCTTGAAAAAACCATTGCTTTATGCCATTAAATCATTTCATTCTGTATAAAGGGCTCCACAGGGATCCATTGTTTCATTTTAACTTCTTGTTGTGGTGATAATTTGCATTATGTGAGTGCATTACAATGCTTATGCCTTCAGTTCAGCTGCCAGGATGGAGGAAGACATAACTCACGACATGTTCTGTGTGGGACTCCATCACAGCTATAAATATTCAATGTGGGTGCTTGCATTGTGCCAGTGCAGCTGTATAACTATTCCTCTTTTGATTGTTGGCCACACATACACTTACTACTAACCATTAGCCTGTCACAATCTCTTACTCTGATTGGCCGGCGGGAGGGAATGGGCTCTGACTTTTGCAGCCATCCTTGTGATCTGATTAGTCATATCAGCCCAGGTCCTGATAAAGACCTGATGGTCATGTGGCATCTTGTCCAGATGGAGCCGTGGCTGTTTTTGTGTTTGTCGGTATGAAATCTTGGCTGGAGCAGCGGCTGACTCAAAGCAGATGGGTGGCGGCAGACTCCTCTGTAAGGCAGCAGCTCTGTTGATGGATACCGAGCTCCAGTGGCAAGATCCATCCATTATTGAACTGCTCTGTCAGCTTATGTAGAGGAGCAAGATGCCCAAACACACACACACACACTGAATCACAAAGTGGATCACACACTGGAGCTTTTAAAGGAACAGCTTACCGTAAAATGAAAATCCAGTCATCATTTACTCACCTGCAAATCTGTATGACTGTCATTATTCTGTGAAATACAAAAGGAAAAATTTTTACGAATTGCACTGGTGATTTTTATTTCTCGGGTTTACAACCGAGAACAAACTCTCTTGAGTCAAATCTGTTCAATAAATCAGTTGATCTGGTTCATGAAAACATTCTGAATGATTTCTTCACAAATGGTCCAATCATTCTTTCGGGTTTAAACATTTCAGTGAATCAGTTGATCTGTTTCATAGAACTGGTTCAAATGTTTTGTTCATCACTTCAATCAAATCAATCAGTTTGATTGACAGAATTGGTCTGAATCATTTTGTAAAATTAGTCCAGTTTGTGAAGAAGAAAACAATTCCATGTACCAGATCAACTGATTCATTGAAAATATTCAATTTAAAAGAATGATTTGTTCATGATATGTGCATGTAAATAAGCTATGTAACCACCTTTTTTATTTTTTCGAGATCTTATGAAATGAATCACGTGAGCTGGTTCAAGGAAATGATTTGTTCATGAATTGCACTTAAATTGCTTCTCAAATTTAACTCATTGATGCAAAGTGGTTGTCACATTAACATCTTACACAATTTGTATTGTATTTTTTCGACTTGTGTGAACACTTTTATGATTATTGTGCTTTGGCATCATGTTTTAAGCTTGGAACATGATAACAGAATTATCACTTAAAAGGCTTGCAAAAGACTCATCAGACAATTATGTTGCCTTCAATCTGTCTGCATTAGAATTTTCCCTTTGTGAATCCAGTTTTAACAGATGCTTTTGTTTTTGTTTGCCTCTCTCCAGCGGAGCCTCTTCCTCTGATGGACCTGTGTCGGCGTGCAGCTCGGCTGGCTCTGGGACGAGAGCGTCTACAGGAGATCGAGACATTGCCTTTGCCCCAGTCTCTGAAGAATTACCTCCAGTACCAGTGAGAGCACGGACCCTCACGTAGAGACGCATACACAGACACAGAGAGGAAGCCTGAGGCACTACTATTGCGCCACCATCAGGCTGCAGAGGGAAAATGTTTACATTGTGGCTCACTGGTGGAATCTTAAGTTAGTTCTTTTTGTTTGTTTGTTTTTCTGTTTTTAGTTCCCTCTTTATGAGTTGTTTAAATTATTGATGGCTTTGGAAGAAGCTCGGGGAAAAGTGTGACGCAGGGCTAGAGCGGCGGCAGCTCAACAGACCTGCAGCGCCTCCAGGTGTACGTCTCGCCCTGGAGAATACGACAGAAAGCACATTAACCTTGGGATGCCTTTGAAAGCCCACAGTAATAATCGTTCCTCTTTCCCTGGGTGTAAAGCCTGCAAAGCACAGTCATCGGACACAGGAGACCGAGGCAGACGCAGGTCAGGTTTAGTCGCCTCCCAAGTCAAAATCCACCACACGGGAGCCTCAGAGGAACAGAAACAAGCCCTGGAAGGTACCTTTGCACAGGACCACCAGGGGACGGTTACATGACTGACAGCAACCATTTCCCCCTTTTCTTTTTTTTTTGTCTGGAATGGATGTGTATTCCCGAGGACATGTGCATACTCACGACCAACAATCATATACTTCTTTTTGTTCTCTGTGGGCTTAAGTCACTTTTCTATCTGATTTTATTGTCAGTGTGAGATTTCAGTTGATGATGATGATTTTATCAAGATGTTTGGCTATCTTTTAATTTTATTTATCAGGTTCTAGTTCCTTTTTAATGAACTGAGGATGTGCGAGCGAGCACATAGATATCGAATACTATCATACACTCGTCACATATGGCTTTCTATTTTAAACTGGGATGCTGCTTTTATTATTATTATTAATATTATTATTATTCTGTCTGAACGCTCAGATAGAAGTCTGGTTTTTCCGAGGAACACAGTGGAATGTAAAGATCTTGCTAGCGTTAGCATATTTGAAATGTGAATAAAAGCCAAGTGAATGAGAAGGATGTTGTGAACAGTTTTTTGTTTTTTTTCTTAAACAGAATATGTCCGGATGTGTTTCAGCGTTCTCATTGAATAAAAATATGTGCATTCTTGAGCACAGAAGGGCCTATTTACATAACACCACTTCTTTTGCTCGACTAGCGTTGCACTGAGAGTTCCCTCATTTCCCACTTTTCTCTCTCTCTCCTGTCTGACTCCCACTCTATCACAGTCTGAGGCTGAAAAGTATTATCTAACCTAAATCTGTGAAGAATTGGATCACTCTTCTCACGCTCTGCTCAGGTTCGTGGGAGGGTTTTAAACAGTAACTAACCACAGGTTGCTTTCAGTAATCCAGACCTCCCTTGTGTCCTTAATCACTCAGTCATTCACCTAAAATACCCTTGACATTTTCAATTGAATAAAACTACATGATATGCAAAAATACCTGATATTCATCCCAATTATTGCATATACTCCCCAAAGAACCCCAAATGAAGATATTTCGAGAGACTGTAGGACAAGAAAATAGATCAAAGTGGCCATAAAATATAATTATTTAGTCTAGTCTAATGAAAAATAATAATAATTCAGTAACACATTGGTAATAGTAGTTCTTACTATCAATTAGGTGCTTATTAGCATGCCTCTTATTAACATAATGGCTGTTTATTAGTACTTATAAAGCATTTATATTACATGACCATATTCTACATCCCTAATCCTACCCATTACCTAAATTTAGCAACTACCTCACTAACTGTTATAAGCGTCAAATTAGAATATTAGTGAGGAATAAGTAATTGCGAGAATTTGACCTTAAAATAAAGTGTGACCAAGAGTTCATATGAGTTGACAGAATAGTAAGAATTTGTTATACTGTACATTATACTATGTTAATTCTATGATAGTTGCTAATGTTTATAACCAGAATTCCAGAAATGTTGGGACGTTTAAATTTGAATAAAATGAAAACTAAGACTTCAAATTAATTTCAAATTACATGAGCCAACATTTTATTTACTTAAATGTTTCAAATGAGAAATTGCACACTTTTATCCACTTAATGGATAGCATTTCAAATTTGATGCCTACTACAGGTCTCAAAAAAGTTGGCACAGGGACAACAAAGGGCTGAAAATTTAAGACATTTTGAAAAGATTCAGCTGGGAGAACATCTAGCAACCAGTTAAGTTTATTCACATCAGATCTGTAACATGATTAGTTATATAAGGGATGTCTTAAAGAGGCAAGGTACAGGTGGGCAGAGGCTCTCCAATTCGTGAAAGGTTATGGAATACTTTAAAGACAACGTTCCTCAGCATCAGGTCCAAACAGTATCACGTCAGTTATTTATAGCAGGTTTAAACTTGTGTCCTACAGACAGAACTTTGGGTAAAGATTATTTGAAGACTAACACACAACGCTACTACTGTAGCTTCAAGAAATTCTTCCCCCCACAAGAATCTTGTTGAAGCTTACTTATTTTTTGCATTAGGGTAATCTAATACATCAGAGAGCCACCCGAACGACTGCTCGGCCAAATACAGCAAAATCTAACACCCTACAAAATACATTTGTAATCCAACTCAGATCTAATCTTAAGTGCGTACAAATGTTGGACAGAAACTCCATACTGCCCTTGCACTTCTTCCATTAAGGTCAACAATCTTTAAGTGGCTTTTTTCTTAGATAATGGAGCATGCATTTACTGATCCTTTGCTTGAAATAGGGTGATTTGGACTAATCTTGCCCCGTTTTAGTGTATCTAGACATGTTAGGACTGTCTTATTGGAAATCAATGTTAGACGGCAAGGCACTGTCTTTCCGTGCCAGCATAAAAATGGACTTTTTTCTCTTGGCTTCTCTCTTTCACATTTGGAATGAGCTCAGATGTAATTCAGTAACACAGATCCGAGAGCACAGGTACAGAGATAGCGTCCCGATCAAAGCATTGGGACGGCGAAATAGGGGCTGTGGTTTAAGCCAGGACATTGATCCTCCCTATCCGTTTCCCCCCAATCTGGTCTTAAATCACTAACAAACATGTTTAACCAAAGGGAACAGACTGTTCCGAGCCTTAAGAGAAAGGCCTGAAGATTCTGCGTTTGTGTACAAATGCTTACGAAATGGCTTGGGAATCACTGGTTGTTTATGTTTTATGTCCTTCATCATTAGCAGGCGATTGTTGGAATACTTGGAAATGGGTATTGTACTGACTTCCTCCCAGTGTGTTTCTCAATATGCTATGTAGACATGGGCCAGTGGATATTTCCTTAACTTACCGGGGTGTAAATAGGAGGGCGAGAGCTCATCCACCACTGAGAGGCCTTGGGAGACGGGTGTAAAAAAAAAAGAAAAAGTGGGACTTCCTTGATGCGCTTCCTTCCCTGTGGGTGTGCGACTGTTGTGTGTGAGAGAGAGAATGAGGGTATAAATAGGGACCCGATGGCAGTGATGGTCTGGGGAAAAGATCTTCGTGTCCTAAACGACCTCAGCTTCCACATGCAGGTGCATCCTGGCCTGTGCTGGTCACAACATCACTGAGGGTACAAGAACAGTGCAGGAAAATGTGTTCTGCTGAGAAAACACTAGAGACAGTACCTTTTGTTCTGGTGTTCTCACTGCATGTTTCCCGTTCATGTGCCATTACTCAGACTTCTGTTGAGACTAGGAGAACAGATTATTTCTTTCAGTCACAGTGTATTCAGTGTATTCAAGTCCAATCAATCAAATATATTTTTTTAGGCTGAGTAAGCATGTTAATTTGGCATCCGGCAATCGGTCAGAGAGATGATGCTGATAGGCTCAGCTAAACAAAACAAAATCTTATAGTAGAAAAATCCTCAAGAAAACAGTTTTGAAAGTTGTAAGTTGTGATATTTTCATAACAGCATGGAATGTAAAGACCACATGATTGGCAATGTCCCCCAGTCAATGATTCATATTTGAAAAGGCAAGTAAACACAGTTTTGATATTTTAACAGTTTGTATATGCAGAACTTCAATTAAATTTCATAAAACAAGTTTACCAAAAAAAAGCCAGGTTTATTTCAATTAGTCTGATTTTTTAGCAGTTGATTTGGTTCTAAATAAATATATTATAAATATAACCAAATTATAAATATGTTTGGTTCTGAAAAAAAGCCTGGCTTATTTGGTAAACTTGTTTTATGAAACAGGCCCCAAACAACTTTGGTAAATGTTGCCGTAAGCAAGCAACTGGGGGGCTTGTTTCATAAAACAGGTTTACCAAATAAGCCAGGCTTATGTCAGTTAGTCTGGCTTGTTTTGAACCAAATCAACTGACAAAACATCAGACTAACTAAAATAAGCCTGGCTTATTTGGTAAACTTGTTTTATGAAACAGGCCCCAAACAACTTTGGTTGATGTTGCCATAAACAAGCAACCGGGGGACTGTTTCAAAAAACACGTTTACCAAATAAGCCAGGCTTATTTCAGTTAGTCTGGTTTATTTCGAACCAAATCAACTGACAAATGTCAGACTAACTAAAATAAACCTGGTTCATTTGGTAAACTTGTTTTATGTAATAGGCCTCAAGTGAGACACAGGGCCTACAGTATCTAAAAGATCCAGATAGAAATTTGTTACCCTTTCTTATTGGGAAAGTGTCCACTGCTCAAAAAAGTCGCCCCACGTATCATTAGCTTTAGGTTAATTCACCATTTTGGTAAAACGTGCTTCATTGAGTAAGGCTAACATAAATGTCTTCTTTAGTTGGGATTGTGAAAGCACCAACTATAAACAGTAACATCTAACATTTCTGAATTGTATTTCATAAACTCACATCTTTGTGGTACTGTAATCGTAACTGAGAAATTGTCTTAACCATAGGCTAACTGCACTTATAAATCTAAAACCATTGCTTTAAAAACCCATTAGCCTTCCCTGGTTGGCCTATAAACTAACATCATGACTAAACAGCTCTGCATTTTTATGCTAACACTCCAAAATCTGTTCGTCAAGGTAGTTACCGCGCCAGCTTCCTATTGGCTGAGGAGATATTGGGGATTTTGGATTCAGCATGGCCCAGTATTAAACAGGTGATTGTAAGGATTTGCTCTTCAGATTGAAAATGAGTCTGTGTGGTTTTCTCTTCAGTTTAAGAGAAAAACACACAGGGAGTGTACAGAGAGATGAAACAGATTAGCGCGAGTCAACATGTTCTCTTCCCCCTTCACTCCCCTTCATTTTCTCTCCTCTCATGCTCGGTTTTCCGAGCCAGCCTGTATAAATAGCATGTGATCCATCTATTATGTCTGTGCTTCTTCACTTTCCCTCGGATCCTGTTTAGCTTCTCAGCTCTACTTGAGAGCCCTGTTACAAAAGGAGCATTAAAGAGTTTTCTGGAAGGGCCAATGATCTAGTCTGACTTAATTTAGTGCCTCCAGACTTGGTCCAAGCCTAAAAATCATCACTCATTAGGTCAGCGTGAGCCAGGACTATTGTTTAAGGATATGATAAGGACTGAAAAGATTTTAATTGTGATCACTATTAAGCATGTTGACAACACTATAATAATAATTATTTAAAAGCATTACAATTATTGTAGTAATAATAAAAATAAAAATAATAAAAATTTTACAAAATGCTGATTTGTTCTTTATTAAAGAACCACTAAGAAACCTGACAACAAATAAATGAATCAGTAAATAAAAATAATTAAAAGTAAAATCGGGTTTTTCATAGAAACAGGGAGGCACAACATAAAAAATAGATTGATGGGGGGTGTCTGGTGGATTTCTGACATCTGCAGTATGGCACAGTGGACAACTGCGGAGGGGTGGAGAATCTTCTTTTTTATACTTCCTATCCCTTTATGAAATCCAATGCATTAAAACATTCTAGCCGCGATATAAAAAATACATCAGGCATAGCCTAATCTTCCATGTCAGCTCACCAAATGATTCCCTATTAAACATAACAGGTTATCATGGCTTTGCTTTAATGATTTTTGCCATTTGCTAATGAGTGCTAATGTTAAACTAGCCCGTGTGTCACCACTTATTATTCAGCACCAGATTGGACCTCAGAGTTAAAGAATTGGAAAATTATTCATATTAAGCTTGTGCAGCAGATTCAATTTGTCGTGTTCTCCGAGATTCAAGTTGAATTAGGGATGTGCTTTGATATGACTTGCTCGCTGTTCAGTTCTTTTTCCCACAAACCCTTCCCCTAATGACTCCACGCAGACACAGAGAAAAGTGAAGCCCTCTTAATTTGAAAAACGCAAAGCAGGCCCTTGGGTTCATCTCTGTCTGTGCTGGTGTTGCTCAAATTAGGTTAATTAGCTCTCACAGCCAGGAGAAATTCTTAATGAGGTCTAACCTACCAAACACTCTGGGTGAGCATATGCGCATGCGTAGAATTAGATCTTCTGTTTTGAATGCGTGCTAGGGCACAAAATAATCAAATCACATATTCATATTAGTAGTAAACGTTGTGACATACTGTTTCGAAAGGGCAGTGGTTTCACAATTCAATCAAAACACTCTTTTTTTTATAGAACATGACAGATTTTTTTTCTTCTGTAATTCTCATTGCATTTATTTAGCTTAAACTGGTGTTCAATCGAGTTTTGAACGTGATTTTACAAAGCGTTCGCCTCATGTGATTCGAAGCTTCAAAAAGCCTTGCATATCTTTTACTTTTAGGTATAAAGTTTCACGGCGTATATCACTAATGATGAGACTTGATCCATATTACCTGTCAAGCATGAACCACGAAACACATGCGCACTGTAAAAGATGACATATCTCGTTTTTTATGATTCAGACTCTGGTGGCCTTGCTTCGTTGTACGAAGAGGATGGACAGTGGCGCTGCAATGGTAATAAAACTTAATAGTGTAATAAATTGTGAGCTGTAAACGACTGGCAGTACTCTGGAGGCTGAGACAACGTGACAGATTGGACTTTGGTCAGGAGAGAAGCAGGACTTACATGCTGCAAAAAACGTGACAACCCTGGTAAACTATACCACTATCTTTCTTCCTAATCTTGGATTAAGACGCACATGCCATCATCAGCATGCATTACACACTGTCATTAGAACAGAGTGTCTTTCTTTCAATATGATGCCGGTATATTATTTCCAGTTCAGACTCGTTTAGATTGCTGTGGAGCGCGGGCGTGCTGCATTGTCACTCATTGTCACACACTTGTGCTGTTATTTCTATAAAGTGGTGTATCCATGGCATGCTTAAACAAAAATAAAAAAAACATGTATATATAAATTAATAATAATAATGCATGAATAAATATAATTAAGTTAAATGACAGCAAGCTGAAAACTAATGTCTTTCTAAAAGAAAAAAAAATCAACTGGCTGCATCCATCTAGTTTCAATAAAAGAAAAAGAATAAACAACCTTTTATTTTTAAGCATTAGTTCAATGCAATGAATTTATGCATCAATGCAATTTACAGCCTATATCATGATACTGTCACCATTATTGTTTTTAATTAATCAATTCATTTGTTTGTTTGTGAGTTATTAGACTAAAGAGTTTTTTTTTGTTGTTGTTGTTTTTTTTGTTTTATAGTGTTTTAGAGGTTCTTTTTAGGCTATTTGGAGACCTCTAGAGGCATTCAAGAATCAACACACATTACACTCTACACCTATTGCCTGTATTTACATGAGAGTTGAAGGCTGCCCTCTTCCAGTTAAAGTTTGTCATTACAAGTGGTGTCATGTACAATGTCAATAAAACATACATTTAAGGCTTTGGGAAAAGTATAATAGATTAGAAAACCAACATATGCCATTTCACAGTATGTGTGTGGGTGTATATATATATATATATATATATCATACTTCTGTAAGAACAAATTTAATAAGTGATTTACATACAAATACCAGAATGTCCTTCTCAATATTAAAACTCCTCAGTTTACTCATTAAGCCTAGACATTGGGGGGTTCAGCAACTGCAGCCACTGGTCTACAGTGCCAGGGCCGGCCCTGGCCAATTTGCTGCCCTAGGCGAGATTTTTGCTGGTGCCCCTTACCTCACAGCCCATTCCACCAATAATCGTTGTGTTCAAACATTCACACAGACACTGCATAGCTTTGTCTTGTTTTTTATATTTTTATTGGAAACATGCCAATTAATTTGTAAGACCACAGAACCCCACCCCTAAACATAGCCATTACAAAAATTATGTAAAAACATGACTAAAAGTGTTTTACGAGGCCATGCGTTCTCTGGGTTCGAGCCCATGACCAGATGATCCCATCTTATTTACTAAGGCATCTCTCTACAAACTGAGCTACTCCAAATCTAAACTATGCTAGCATATTTGTACAAACGACCTATACGATTAGTTGGAGGACAGGTTAAACTTGAACTAACAATGGACATTACATTTGTAACAGTATTTGTTATTTTTGTAATTTAATTATTGACAATTAACCTTATTAATGAAAAGTGTTCAATTTCCAGTAAGTTAGATGGCAGTGCTGTTATACTAAACTATAGCCCTTTCTAACCTTATCACCACAAATTAAACTGAGAAACGTGTATCTTTAAAGTAGATTTTACATAAAATCTTAATAAGCCCAATTATCTATCTATCTATCTATATATATAAACATTACAAGATTAGCCAGTTCAAATAAAAAATGACACAAATCCCCAAATACTACACAACTTGTAAAAGTATTATTAAAATGTGTTATGTTACACGAAAAAAATTACACGATTACAAACCCGTAGATCTCTGGACCTTCAGACATTTTAACATTTTGAACTAGACTAGGCCAACATAAAGTTTGTTCCAAATTTTTACCTCATCTAGTTTAATATTATCACCATCGTTCATTACATAGTTTTACCTCTGTCTTTGTCCCGTTTTTCTTATTCTTCTTCTCTTTTTTTTCTTCCCTGGGCACCAGAGGGCTTCAGTCTTTTTGACATTATGGTAGATGTTCACTGATAAATTGTCACTATCAGGTAACGTTAACAGATGCATGTGAAAGTGGCTGCACAAGGAAAGATGGATCATGCGTCGAGTCGGGAGAGCAATAAAATAGCTTTTTTTTTTGGGTGGGACAATCTCGCTCTCTTTGTAATTAAAAAATAAATTGTTTAAAAAAAACAAAAAACAATTCACTCGCTTGTTTTGACGCCCCTAGGGATCGGCGCGCCCTTTGCATTTGCCTACACTGCCTATGCCTAGGGCCGGCCCTAAGATCCTTAGCATTTGCCTTTTTTGGCAGTGGGATGGTACTCTCCTTCCAGGCCTGAGGTACAACATTACAATCAAAAGAGAGCTGAAAAATCTTTGTCAACTCTCCCTTCAGCTGTGCTGTACAATTCTCCTGCACCTTCAGCTTTATTCAATCAGGCCCTGATGCCTTTTTGGGTTTAAGGTGTAATAAAACCTTTTCTACAGTCTTCCCCTCTATTAGTTGGAAACGCGAGATACTCTAAAAGAGTCAATTTCTCATCATAACCGTTATTAATACAAATACAACACTGATTCAACTCAGTAGTAAAACACTAAATATTATTATGTTGCTTCTGATTTCTCCCCATCATACTATTTAGGCCTTGCCATCCGTACATTACGCATTTTAAAGTTTTCCTCCAACTTCCTTTTATACTGCTGTCAGTCCTCCTTAAGTTATTGCTTCAATTATTTTTAGAAAAAATTAACAACATTTTTTATTTCTATTTAATATGTTTGTTTTTTTTAGATTCAAACAATGGGTGATCAGGGTTGCACGGAATGTTGGAGTGTTAAATCACTTTACCATCCAGTGAAACTTAAAAAGTTATTTGCACATTTAAAACAAATAAATGTAGATAACGTATTCCTCCAGGACACCCATCTACATACAATGCATATTTTTTGGCTTAAAGGGTGTTGGGCAGGACATATACATCACTCCAATTTCTATATGAAAGCTAGAGGGGCAGCCATATCTATTAATAAAAACACACCATTTACTATGACCAGTGTATTCGGGCGTTATGTTATTGTGGTGGGCCAGCTTTATTCTTTACCAGTCATCTTGGCTAACATTTATACACCAAACTGGGACAAACCTTCATTCTTTTTAAATAATTTTTCTCATTTGCCACATCGCACCACCTTATTCTTGGCAGTGACACAAATTGTATACTCTCCCCTGTCTTAGACCGTGGTTCACCCAAAAAGACCTCCCTGTCTAAATCAGCACCTTATATTACACTCTTTCTTAAATCCTATGGCATAGCTGACGTATGCTGGATTCACAAAAAGTACGTCCAATACTCCAATACTTGGAGATTTAGATTTGCCCATAACTGTACATCTCGGATCAGATGGTGGCAGCACAGAAGCTGTGCATATGCAGAGCGGGAGCAATGTACCCATTACTGGCAGCGTTTGTCACTCGCAGCTGAACCATGGCTTGTGTACTGCAAATACAGATGAATATCGTCAGTTCTATTACATTTACCAGTGTTGAATGGGGCAAAAAAAATTCCTAGACGTGAATTGCCGTGCATTTTATTTTTTGCACATGGGGAAACACGAAACACCACAATTGCGTGCTGCTAATGCTTTGTTTACGCTTGCAGTGTGAACCAACATTATATATGCTTCAAGTAGCTTCTGTAAGCAGAACAATAATACATCCTCTTACTTTAAGCTTCAATGGGGCATGAGACAGGAAGGATCTTTTTTTTATGCAGTTGCAGTTTAACTCATTTTAAAACGATCCCTTTTTATTACATTGATATTTACATTGATTTGGTTTTACATTGATATTTGGGTTACACAAATTTATAAATATTTATATGTGACCTATCATCAGCCTTTCTTATCTGAAGCAAGATCTTGAGATTGGGACCACCTGCCTCTGTCATGGGGTGGAATAATTAAAATGGTAAAGATGAATGTACTGCCCCAAAGAATAAATCTTTCTTATTCAAACAAAATATTCAAACATCGGCCTTTATTTGGAACAAAAAAACAAAACAAAAAAAAACACCAAGAATAAAAAGTATCCATCTTTGTATTGATGGATACTTCGCCTACTTTAAACAGATGGTACAGAAATGACACTTCCAGAGACCTCGTACAAAGCACTTCCAAACTTCATGTATTACTATTGGGCAGCCAACATAAGAGCATCGCTGTACTGGATAAATTATGACACCACAAAAGCATTGACTAAGACTTTCAATTACAATCTGGAACCTAATTACACTTGTTGCTCCATCAATGATAAGGATTTTGATGCTCGGGCTAGAAAGGATGTGATCTCACTGTCTGATCTTTGTATTGATGGATACTTCGCCTACTTTAAACAGATGGTACAGAAATGACACTTCCAAATCACACTTCTATAGGTACTTGCAGCTCCTTAGCATTAACTTCTGATGTCCTACCATTTCTTACCATGTACACAACATGACATTGTAAAAGAAAGAGGAAGAAAAAAGAAAAGAAAGGAGAACTTATTATATGCCTTTACTTCATGCTTTTTATTATAATTTTTTGTTGTTGTTGTTGTTTAGGGCGTTTGAGTATGGACACTTTTTAGGTCTGGTGTTTTAGGAATGGGTATTAGTTATTTGTGTTGTTCTAGTCTGTATAATGTGAAAAAAAAGAGATTAAAAAAAAGTTTAAGATCCTTAGTAACACAGGGCTTCTTGTTAGTGTAATTTTACACGAATTACACTGTCTACACAAAAATCCACATACCATGTGGAAGCATTTAGCGCATCATTTTCATAGTACTTAAAAATTGCTTACATTTACATTTATATAGCACTTTTCAAGGCACTCAAAGCGATTTACATTGTGTGTGTGTGGGGGGGTGGGTGTCTCCTCATCCCCCACCAGTGAGCAGCATCCACCTGGGTGATGCAGCGGCAGCCATAGTGCCCACCACACCAGCTTATTGGTAGAGAGGAGACAGTGATGAAGGCAGTCAGTAGATATGGAGATTGTTAGACGGCCATGATGTTCAGAGGCCAATGGACGAATTTGGCCAGGATGCCAAGGTCACACCTCTACACTTTTCAAAAGACATACTGGGATTTTTAATGACCACGGAGAGTCAGGACCTCAGTTTAACATCTCATCTGAAGAACGGTGCTTTTATTTTTTTTACAGTATACTGGGGAATAAGGACCCGCACAGGACCCAGGGTGAGCACCCCCTGCTGACCTCTTAGTCCTGGAACATACATCAGTATTTGGGCTAATTTGGGCAAATTCTTTAATAGTCTTTTGAGCAATTGGTTACCCTCGGTGTAATGTTTGTTGCCCATCTGTTATTTAACAACATAATACTCCTCCACCATAAGTTTTCTGAGTTTTCCGATCTCACTCAAACCAAATGAAAGTTAAATCATCTAGATGAAGGTCTACTGTTTCCTGGGAGAGCCCAGTCTCAATGAAACAAAGAGGCTTATGCAACAATAGTCCTCATCATATCTGATCAATGCAGATAGCTCAATGCAGACAGCTTTTTTTAGTGTACACAACCCAGTTTGATGTTTCCCCATTTTAAACAATGACCAAAATGTTCTGTTCAGAGAAGAAACGTGAGACAGGGGAAGTGGAATGGGGAAAAAAAATCACAAGGTTGGAAGACATGAAATTAATCAAGGTCAAAGTCAGTTAATTTATACAGCATTTTTAAACAACTAGTGTATGCAACAGTGTTGTACAATACAAAATAAAACATAATAATAATAATAAGAACATCAAAAAGTAGGAAAATAAAAATTAACCACAGAACAGAAACAGACTATTAGCCAGCAAAAAGTTAGTACTCAAAACAGTATACCCAATAAAGTTCAATACAAAGCCTGGGAATAGAGGTGGGTCTTTAGTTGTGATTTAAAAACTGTAATAGAAGTTGGAGATCTAATATCTTGAGGTAAGCTGTTCCATAGTCTCGGACCAGCTATGGAGAAAGCATTCTGTAATGCACCGGTAACCAATGAAGAGATGCTAGGACTGGGGAAATACTTTCCCTCCTGCTAGTGCCAGTGAGCAACCAAGCAGTTCAAGAAAAACAATACAAAATATAAAAATAGCATAGTGCATTAAAAAAATGTGTCCTGTCAATATGTGAACCAGCCTTTTAAAGGATTAACAGTTAGCACTCAAAAAAAAAAAACTTTTCTGCATTGTTACAAAAATTGTAATGCTGCCTTTGCATGCTGTCTGAAACGTCTTACTTACGGTACCACTTCTTAAATTGTAATATAAGTTTGTCATATTCAAGTGCTTTCTTGTCAAAAAGAACAGAAATCATAGTGGACATCCTTTTCAGTCTTGCCTGTTTCTCGGGGAAATTTTATTTAAGCCAAAAGGTATAGATTAGAAGATATTTAATCAATATCTAACAGCTTTTGAATAAAATGAGGTGTCCTTTTCCCATAAAATATGTAGTATTTTACTCTTTGGGAAACATTTTTGGTGTACGCACAAAAAATATTGGATTGTTTTGAAGTTGCGTTGAGTCTCTGGCTGTTTTTTCAATAAATGCAAGATGTATTAAATATACATGACTCTAATGGCAGGAGAAAGCAATGTAGATGTTGAGAGAAAATGACAAGTCATAACTAAGTAGTTTTTTGTTTTTTTTTTGCTTGCAAGACTAATATTTCATTCTGGTATGCATGAAAAATAAACTTTTAAAGACAAGATGTTGGCCTGGTGAAAGTGTGATGAAATAACTGGTGTGGGTAGAGGGAACAAATACTAGACTGCTGTCTGAATACGTAATCTTTAACCCTTTTAAGTTGAGCTACAACCTGAGCTAATTAAAATTCGAAATGTTCCTGCATCAATGTCCTTGTTGATCCTGGAACAGCATTCCAACTGATGTAAAGATGTTCTTATAGGCCAGACCCAGAATGCAAAACTTTTACAATATGTACAGAGAGTCCTTGCTCCATCACTCCATCCACTGTAAAAAGGTTGAAATAAATATATATTTTTTATCATTATGTGTTAAACATTAGTTCACCTGGTATAAAATAACAAATTAGTATCAGACTGCTTTCCATTTTTCACCATTGTCTCTATTTGTCGTATTCGTCTTTTTGTAATGTTTAATAACGGTTGACAAACCAATTTACTGTATGATACATTACCTCAACCAGCTGGACTGGTTTATAAAGGGAAAAAAAAATCTACATTCCACTGCTTTTACCCCTGTACTGCATAGCGTTGTTTTTAGGCAACAGAAAGTTTTTCTTATGCCCCATGTTCAGTACATGTTTTTTAAATGATTGCAACCAATTAAAATGTTTGAAAAGTACAAGAGTACTATGGGAGTCTACGGCTCCTATATTTCCCATTGACAATACATATGGGTGTGAAGAAAGGGAAGATGCAAGGTTACCCTTTCAGTCGAATCACTTCGACGTTACATATGGGAACTCGCCAGAGAGACCAATTGCCTTTGAGCTTTA
>JAUMHE010000043.1:14959058-14972833 GCA_032359235.1 Enteromius mattozi | reverse complement strand
ATTGAGTTGTCCTTTGGGCTTGGAAAGCAGTATTAAAAATTACTTGTTATATGTAACAAATAGTTTGTGCCTGATTGCTTCAAATGCTACAATGTGTTAAAAATCACAAGAAATTGCTGCAAATATATTGAAACAGCTGTAATCCCATTCAAACGTATTGACAGCGCGGAGTTGTTTGGAACTATTGAGAGCTCCATGAACCATGTGACCGCGCAGCAGTGAGATCAAAGAGTGTCGCAACTCTGATTCTCAACAGCTCTTAGCAAAACAAACTTGTAGCCAATCAGCAGTAATGGGCGTTTCTATTCGTGACGTGAAGGAGACAGTGTTCAGTGAACAGCCGAGCAGAGTGACAGAAAGATAAAAAGCAAAAGACAAGTAAAATTTCTGCGGCACAAAGACATCTGTTAAGGCAAAAAGTATGACCCGTGTAAATATTGTATCAGCTTTCTAGCGCTGGAGAGAACTCAAGGAGTGGAAGGCCTGCAATCGGACGTCGAGGCTGTTTTGGTTCTTCTTGATAAGTGAGTTACACTGGACGTGTTAAAGCGACCGTTGAAAATCATTTGAAATTCATGTAAGTGTGATATAAATAGAACGCAGCAGTAGTTTCTTTGTCTGAGATTTGTCTCGCCACTCGCGTCCCATGTAAGTTCCTCTTCAGGAACTTGAGCAGCATCGACGAGACGCTATGGGAACGCCTCCAGCGTGACGGCTCTGAATCGTGTGTAAAATCAGCCAATGAATTGTTGGGACGTCATAGGCGGGTGACGTCACTGGCCAGGAAGCATAAAAGCACGTGGAATGCTGCCGGCTTCAGCTTTCTGTCATTCAGCGAAGCGCTCTGTGTACTGTGTGTGTCTGTCAAAGTGTCTCCGTCAAAAAAAAAAAAAAAAAAAGACAAAAAGAAAAGGGGCGAGGGCGACTCACGCTATGGAGTGTGTGTACCTCCGTGCAAGAGAGATATATTGCCGGGTGACACACACATGCTATGAGTAGTCTGCCCCGGAGCGAAGCAAGCTGATGCAGCTCTCCAAGAAAATGTGGAGAGCTGCAGACATTGTGAGTAAAGCTGCACGATTCTGGATAAAATGAGAATCACGGTTTTCTTTGCTTAGAATAAAGATCACGATTCTCTCACGATTCTGGAGAACTTTTTTTATTTTAAAGATTTACCCCTAAACAATAGGTTGTCAAACAGCAGTAAAATAGCAGTTAAATAAGACATAATATTCTCTGCTTTACATTTAATGAAATTAAATTCTTCTTGTCACATGACCCGCGGTGCGCTTGCGGCAATCTGAAAAGCTGAAATGCGCCCAGAAAAAATGAGCGCGTCGCTTCCATTGTGAGCGTGCAAAATGCGCATCTACATTTGAAATAATGGACTTGAGCGCGCAAAAGACGCCACATGTGAACGGCCCCTAAAAGTACAGCGCTGCTTCCGTCCGCACTCATCCGCGATTAAGTATACTTCTAAAGCTGCGTGGACGCGGTTGTGCGCGAGACGGAACCGAACGCGGAAAGTGAAGTATACCCGGACTGACGCATGCGGTGTGAAACCGGCGTAACAAGCACATCTGGCCTCTGACTGCGCAAAACCGCATGTGACGTCAGGTGTCATCACGCCCGCTGTGAGTGATTGCGTGTTATCTCGAGATCAGAGGAGTTATGCTCCAATATAATTGGCCAAATCGTATAAATACTGGATTAATATTGCGTGGGGGGTCGAATTGAGATTGCGATCTTTTGACGATTAATTGTGCAGCTCTAATTGTGAGAGAATGCCACTACGTGTGCTTCGCTCCCGGAGGGCTCACTTTAACAATAAAGAGGGAGCCTTCATAAGCGATTCTCGCGGCACTGGTCCCGCTCAAGCCGAGGCTAAGCGGCGTTGACGCTCGTGGGGATCGCAGCCTGACCGCGAGCAGGGGAAACGGGCGAGTGCCTATCTCTGCTACTTCCCCTCACCAGGGCAGCGCGGCGCTTCTCCTCTCCTCATCCGAGGATGAAGAGATGAGAGCGCTAAGGAGACCGTGGTCTCTTTATCGCCCCAGTATGAGGAGCTCTTCAAGGTGGTGACTCGTGCTGCCGCTAATCTAAATATAGAGCGGCAGCAGAGATGAAAACTAAACCGCGCTGCAGTAAATGAGAAAACAAACGTTTCTGCGGACGCAGCCAATAAATAAATAAATAAAGGCCTTCAAGAAGGAGCCTGCCGTTTTTGTCCCGATCTCTACACGGAGGGTGTCGAAATCGTGGCCATTCGTGGCCCGCCTCTTTGTCCCTGCAAACAATGTAATGGGGGTGAATGAGAGCGGTTATAAGACGATGCCATGAGTTGAGCAGATGCTTGCGAGCTATCTCTCTCCCGACGCTGCATCATCTTTAAAGGCTCTGTCCCTGCCCTCCAAGCCTTTAAGAATTACATCTTTGCTGGTGGGCAGGGGGTACTCAGCGGCAGGTCAAGCTGGTGACGTGTCTGAACACGGAGAAAAAAGAGGAAGAAAAGGCCGTATTACAGGCGTACCAAGCTGGCCGGTATATGTAACGCTGCAGGGTGGTCCACCCCCCACACCTCTGTCCGTTTTTACGGACTGGATCTACGAGTCACTCCGGGCTCTTCTGTTCTCTCATCATAGCTGTGCACAAACACACACTAGACAGGGATTTGAAAGTCTGGGGGCGTGGGCATCTCATTCCCATAGCGTCTCATCGACGCGGCTCGAGTTCCTGAAGAGGAACGTCTCAAGGTTACGCATGTAACCATAGTTCTTCGAAGGAACGAGAAGCCGCGTCTCGTAGCCACACTTTCGCCATCCCTGCCGGCGCTCGCTGTATGACTGAAGCCGGCAGCATTCCTCGTGCTTTTATGCTTCCTGGCCAGTGACATCACTCACCTATGACGTCCCAACAATTCATTGGCTGATTTTACACACGATTCAGAGCCGTCACACTGGAGGCGTTCACATAGCGTCTCGTCGACGCGGCGTCTCGTTCCTTCAAGGAACTATGGCTACATGCGTAACCTTGAGACGTTCGCATCTTGTCTCGTCCCGTACAGATGGTGTAACTGCTTTGCTTCACAGAACTCGTTGACTGGGTTGCTTAAACTATGTACAGTATGTGTGGGGCCGAGCTATCAGGGGTAACTTGTTAGGGGCGTATTTGTTTGTTTCAAACATCAACATTGGCTTTCAGAAATCGCAGGGTGCCTTTAAATGACAAAAATATTCACTTACATACATTTGACAGTCAGAATAGTCCACCCCAAGTATTATTTACACACCCCTGCACATCCATGATGACTTCATCCTAAAATAATAGTAATAATAATAAAAAATGAAAACAACAACACCTTTTTCACTTTCATTGACCTTTCCCTGTCTAGCTGATACTTATTTGAACAATGCCTAAAACTTGGTATTACGAGCACTCAGTTGTCTATTTGATGTATTCCCCAACTGTATACAGTCACTTTGGATAAAAGTGTCAGCTAATTTAAATGTAATTCTAGTTTCATATGCATGAGAAATACACTTTTGAAGACAAGATGTTGGCCTGGTGAAGGTGTGGTAAAACAAATACTGTCTGAATATTAAATCTTTAACTCTTTTAACTTTAGCAGCAAGCTAAGCTAATCAAATTTTAAAATTCACTTCTGCCTAGAATAGGATTTCACCAAATGCAAAATGTTCCTGGATCAATTTCCTTGTTTATCCTAGAACAACATTTTAAAGTGATTAATCATGCTGTAACTGAGGCATAAGTCAACAGTAAACATCAGTTTTAGTCTTATGACCACAATTAGGTTCTTTCCTTCACTTGTTTTTCAATTACCATTTCCTTCTGATTTTAGAGATAAGTTATGGTTGGGTTTAGACCTACTGATGTAACGATGTTCTTATAGGCCAGACCCAGAATGCAAATCTCAGTCTATTAAAATATGAGTCCTTGCCTCATCTCTCCATCCATCTACTGTAAAAAAAAATTGAAAGACCCCAGTCTAAAAATAATAATAATAATAACAATAGTTTATATTCTACTTTCCACTACTTTTATTCATGTGTTTTTTATTTCTTCCTTCAATTTTTTTCAGAGGTCTTATGTTGCATTGCCTGTTCAGTCAGTTTGTCCACACCCCCTGCCATTTTCACAATTACTTGCAGAGTGTTATGACAATTTTAGCATCCTGCACAATTTTAAAATTGATATTTTTTAACGTTGTCGTCACATACACAGCTTCGTATTTATGTGTTTTCTAATTCAGTAGGTTTACTTGGTAGCTCACATGATACGGCGTTGCACTAGAAAACTCTGGTTTGAAGCCTGTGAAACTACGGTTCAACAAAAACTGCTCCAATCCGCATAAGAAAGTTAAAATAGCAAGGCTGCATCCGTGAACACATTTTTACATTACTATTGCATTTGCTAACACTATCGGGTAGGTTTAGGTCTGGGTTTGGTGTAGGGGATATTTCGAACATCATAGAGCATTAATCTTCAGTGACGCTCACTGGATATTTGAGTTCTGAACAGCCACAAAACGTACCTCAAGCAACATTATAAAACACTGCAATATGTACCTGTACCAACATTAGTTCACTCAAAAATGAAAATTCTGTCATTAAACCCATAAGACCTTCGTTCATCTTCGAAACGCAGATTAAGATATTAGAGAACAAGCATTAGTAACTGGAATGGGGAAAAAATTATGCACGTTTTCCATACGTAATGTTAATCAAGAAAAACATTTAGTGGAGTGAAAGTGGTTTCCTTCACTTTCCACCAACTACAATTTCCTGATTTTAGATAAGGTGTGTATGGGAATTTATAATTTATATATAGATTTTTAATAGTAATACTAATGCATTTTAGTTAATGGCGCCTTTCAAAGGTAAAGTGTAGTAAAGACTCAAATAATGCATATCATGAAAAGCCTGTATAAAAAGATATGTTTCAGGACGTGTTTTGAAAGTTGCTGTTGTGAATATCAAGGGGAATACTAATAATTTTATCATTATTTTATTATTTTATCTTTATTTTTATTATTATGAATAATGTTTGTGTTTGTACTGTATATATATATATATATATATATATATATACACACACACACATATAATAAATATACACAGCGCACACACACATATTATGTAAACAAAAACGTTTATTTGGAATGTGAATAATCGCGATCAATCATTTGACAGCATTAATAAATATATTCTTTTCTCAGTATGAGTTAAACTTTAATTTACCTGCTATAAAATATCAAATAATTTTGGGCCCTTCAACATAGATGTCATCCTGGTTTATGAAAAAATCTTTTTAAATGCTGGGTCACATTACAACACAGGCACTGGTATATGGTATTTACTATTTTGTATCCTCTTGCATGTTTTAATGACTCACACCCTACAGTTAAGTGCAGTATCATAGCATGTTATATGACAGCTAATTGTTGCATATTACAGGCATTTTCACAGCACCTGTTAAAGGAGTCTATTTCTTCAGTTTTTCTGGACATAACCAGACATCCAGACCCATGGGTCTAAGATTTGTTAAAAATGGAGAGCCGATAACAATTCTATACAACCATCCTCTGACTGATGCAGGTGTCCGACAGGAATCATTGTCTGATTCAATCCCTTTGATGCTGGAGGAAGGAGATCAGGTCGTCATGCGTCTCTCTGCAAATACATGGGTATTTGATAATAATGATAATGTAACTCTGTTTACTGGCCATTTGGTCTTTCCTTTTTGACCATCTTATTACAGTTTTCCCTCACTGTTTGGGTCAGTTTGCGAATTATCTTTTATTTCTTCTTAAAACACTAAGTTCACATTTCTCCAAGAATTGCATGTGTTTTGGCACATATCTGAAAACAAATTTTTGGCAATGTCTGTTCAATACAGTATATGTTGTATAACTTTACATGTAAGAAATGTGCAAAAAAGAACATGCACATGTGAATTTCCTGTTTACATGTAACTTTCCCACAAAAATAAATGTATAATATGCATATAAATAAGCAAATTATTTCTGTGTGTACTACATAATTGACTTCCCCCAGTAAACTTTTCTCCAATGCTGAAATCTGTAAAAAAGAAATTTAGTGACATTTGCCAGTTTACTAACACAATAACTACAAGACTGAATTACATGTTTTGGGTGAGTTTTGCACTCATATAATGTTGTGATGTTCCTTAAAACATGACAAACGCACTTAAAATTTAAGGTTCAAATTGAGAGTGCAAAACAGTTTTGAAGAAGACTGTATGAAAAGCTATTGAAGGTATTTTGAAGTTGTATTTTGGCTTCTTAAAGGGGGCATAACACACACAGTTTCACCCAATCTCATGTTAATCTTGAGTACCTAGAGTAGTTCTGCATCCTTCATTTCTCCAAAAAGTGTATGTTTAAATCCTATGTTTAATCATTTCTATATTAGTTTGGATGGAATATAAGTGTTCGTGCTGCTTTAGCCAACAAAAAGTAAACTGGCATGGCAGTTTCGGTTCATATATGTTCTGTTCTATTCTGTTCATTAGTATTGTGATAGGTGAATGTGATATTGGCCAGCATCCAATGACACTGAACTTTGTCTTTCTTGGGAATCACAATGACGGTTGTGTATTTTAAGCTGTTGATAAGATTACAAATGTCTGTAAAAAAGCACAGGTTCTCTGAGACCATCTGTTAGTATGGTTTCACACACCCCTAAAAAGCATATAACAACACTTTATTAGTGAAAGAGCTCTTGCAAAAGAGGTGAGCATTGTTTGTGCAATATTGTTTGGCATTTTGGTCATCAAATGACAGGACAGAGAGACTAACCTCGAGGTCCTTGACAGGGCAGGCCTGTCAAGTATTGAGGCCATGGTCATCAAGGCCCAATTTTGCTGGATGGGCCACATAATACACATGGACAGTTCAAGCATGCTCAAACAGCTGTTTTATGGCGTCCGTACTCAAGGACACAGAAAAACTAGCGGTCCTAAGAAGAGGTACAAGGACTGCATAAAGGATAATCTTTAATACTGCTGCATACTCCCAAAACAACTGGAAACCAGGACACAGGACAGAGCTGTCTGGCGTATTGCCATTAAGACTGACTCTTCAGAAAGACTTTAGGATTCGTTGGTGCTTTGCTGAGGGAGGAGCCATGGGGGAGAAGACCGAGGCGGAGACGGAGAGCCGATGAGCCAGGCCGACGCAGAGGATCCGGAGGGCCAAGGCGGAGCAGATGGGGCTGGCGACCAATGCGGAGACGGGGATCCGGAAGGCCACGGTGGAGCCGGAGCGACAGAGGACTGAGGCGGAGCTGGAGGGAGGGAGGAACCTGACAGAGCCGGAGGGATGAAGGGACGAGGCGTAGCCAGAGGAGTGGAATCCTGAGGCGGCGGATGGTCGACGGCGGAGCCAGAGGGATGATGGACCCTGGCGGAGCTGGTGGACTGACGGGCCACAGTGGAGAGGAGGGAGCATGGGGCCATGGTGGAGTCGATGGGTCGGAGGGCCAAGGCGGAGTCCAGGATTCTGAGGCTGGAGGCAGAGCTGAGGGATCCTCCAGCCACGACGCCGATGGAGACTGGCAGACCCGTGGCGAATCCAGCACACAGAGGTTGGGCTGAGGGTGAACAGCGGGGCTGGCAGTTGACAGCGGTGACATGTGGGAGGGGAGGGCTGGTCTTCCCCAGTCTATCAGGTCCTTCTCTGCTTGCCCCAGATGTACCAGCTCACCCTCAGCCATGGTGCAGTGGGCTGAGCTCCTCTCCACGCTCTCGCTGTCCTTGGCTTTTACCACCGTGGCGAGCTCACCTGCCGGCTCTTGCACCTGGTCTGCCGTCGTAGGCTCAGGCTCGAGGCGATCCTCAGCTCTATCGCTCCTTTCGGCGAAGTCCGCTGGAGGACCATCTTCGGACAGCAGCGCTCTGTGTTCGGATCTGAGGCTTCCGTGGTAGAAAGCACAGAACGCGCTGTCCGGATAGCTGGTGTACAAGGCTATGTGCATAAACTGCCGGGTATGGTCCTCTAGCGAAAAAAAAAAAAAAACTGACAAAAAACACGGAAACAAAAGGGCCAGGGAAAAGACACGCCACTCACAATAACTGTTTGGTCTGGTATTCTATTCACGCTGTGTGGTGCAGGAAGGTTCGAATGCTGAATCAAGTTCAAAGAATAACAATCCTTTAATATTCCAAAAACGGGTAAACAGACAGGCAGGGTAATCCACACATACAGTAAAAGAACCTTAATACCAGACAACATTGACGAAACAGAAACAATAAACTATCTAATAAAGGCTAAAAATGCCAAAAAAAATAAATAAACATAACTATTTAAAACATCACTTAATTGTTGCTGTACTATTACAGGTATTTTCACAGCACCTGTAAAAGGGGCCTATTACTTCAGTTTCTCTGGACATAACCGTTCATCTAAAGTTCTGAATTTAGGAGAACAGATGGTTATTCTTTTCAATCATCCTCTAGGTAACTGCTATGAATCATCAGCTAATTCAGTCTCTTTGACTCTTGAGAAAGGAGATCATGTCTATGTGCGTCTCCGTGAGACTTCAAGGGTCTTTGATAATTACAGTCACCACAATTCATTTGGTGGCCATTTACTTTTCCCTCTTTAAATCTTACTAATCTCATGAAGCTCAAAGTCATAATTAGCATATCTTTTTCTTGCTAAATCTACTCTGGTATGTTGTCAGTGTAAATAACATCTCATTTCTGTTTACACTTAGTTTAAATTACACACTGCTATTTGCACTTAATGTAAATAGCCCCTATCGCTATTAACACTTTGTGCAAATAGCCACTGCCATAAATATTTCACTTATCTCTGTTGCAGGAAAGAATGCTTTTTGCTGTGATAACACTACCACTAAATATATATATATATATATATATATATATATATATATATATATAAATAAATTAAAATCTCTTACCTGTTCAAAATAATGGATATTGCAAGTATACAAATACAAATGGAAAATACAATACAGCTGGCCCCCTGTAACTCTTGTGTAGTGTATTCCTAATATCATATTCATGCTACAATTTTTGCTACGTTCTCTCCACCCAACATTTGTTTTTCTTCTAAAAGTACTGCACAGTGTCATTTCATAGAAAAGAGAGGACAAAGTTTAGTCTCAAGGACTACTGGCCAGTAGCACTTACACCCATCACAGTAGTGCCCTGGAAGGCTGGTGCTTAAACACATCACCCCAGGAATCCTGGACCCACTACAGTTTGCCCACTACCATAACAGATATACTGAAGATGACTTACGTTGCATAACACGCTGACCCACTTGAAAAAAGAAAAAAAAAAGCTATGCCTGTTTACTTTTTGTTGACTACATCTTAGCATAAACATTGGTATTCCATGCAAACTAATACAGAAACTAGGACTTGCAACTTGATACTGTTTTTGACGTAAATAATTTCACCTTACAAATAAGAAGTGTTGTTTAGGCTTTTCTTTTTACCAAAGAACTTTGGTCATGAAATATTTGACAAGAATCTGGAAGGAGGATTCAAAGGCAGGGAGAGTGTTAACAGGTTTATTAGACAATAGGTAGACAAGAGGAGGTGAGGAGGGGAGTAAACACAGTCCAAACAGTATGCAGGGAGACGAGCGGAGTCAGGCAGGCTGAGAGGAAAACAGTAGGGACCAGCCCCGGATGATGGTTAAATGGAGAGGAGAAGGAGCTGTGCGACTGGAGGCAGGCAGTGGCGGCCCACCAGGCACAGAAGGAGAAGCCACTCCACAGCCAGCTGAACGAGATGAGACTGAGGACAAACACACAACTATGGCAGGGAGTAAACTAAAGCACTTGGGTTAGAGACAAACTAGAAATTACTGACATTGACACAACATGTAAGTTTACAATAACGAACTGACAAAACAAGAGGGAAAAGACAAACAATATAAAGGGAAGGAGAACACGAGGAACAGGTGAGCAAACTCAGACAAATGAGGACTAAGGACGAGGGCGTGGCAAAGGGAAACAAGGAGGCAGGACAAGGGGAGCACATGGCAAACACAAACAAAGACACAGCCATGTGCTCAGACACAACACACACAAAGAAACATTAAACAAAGACAACACAGACAAGACGGTCAGGGCAGGGTCATGACAATATTTTTAAATGTCAGTTGATTTTACTTAAGAAGCCAAAGTAAAACTAATTAATCACCTTCAAAAGCTTTTCGTAAAGTCCTCTTCAAGCAGTTTTGTATTTATTTTTGTGGCAAAGCTACATGCAGGCAGTTCATATTTGCAAATACATTTTTGCACATTTCTTACATGAAGTTATACAACATATACTGTACTGAACAGACATTTGACACAAAATGACATCCAGACAGGCATTTTCACAACATTAGGCAAAAGATAATTCACAAATTGATTCAAAGCAAAGAGGGAAAACTGTAATAAGATGGTCAAAGAGGAAAGACCAAATGGCCAGTAAACAGAGTTACATTATCATTATTATCAAATACCCATGTATTTGCAGAGAGACGCACGAAGACCTGATCGCCTTTCTCCAGCATCAAAGGGACTGAATTAGACAATGATTCATGTCGGACACCTGCATCAGTTAGAGGATGGTTGTATAGAATTGTTATCGGCTCTCCATTTTTAAAAAGTCTTAGACCCATGGGTCTGGACGTCTGGTTATGTCCTGAAAGACTGAAGAAATAGACTCCTTTAACAGGTGCTGTGAAAATGCCTGTAATAGTATATGCAACAATTAGCTGTCATATAACATGTTTGACAACATGCTGTGATAACTGAATTTCTTAACTGTTGGTTTTAGAGTGTTATTTAAACATGCAAGATAACGCAAGGTAAATACAACATACCAGTGCCTGTGTTGTAACATGACCCAGCATTCAAAAATACTTTTTCATAAACCAGTATGACATCTATGTTGAAGAGCCCAACATCTCCTCTGTTTCCAAGTCCCACAGCAAATGCTATGTTATGTTCTGTGTGACAAATCAGAAATCACATTGATTCAACATAATACTGTACTGTAACAGAATGATTGTAAATTAGAGTTTTTTAGTCACAAATTGAACATGAACAGCCTCCCTAGTCATATTTACAAATGAGAAACTCATAAATAATTTTGATACCCAAGTTTCTGAGTTGGGCGAGCCATAAACATAGCAGTTATGTTAAGTTAAGTTTTATGTGAGGTTTTTGTTTTCTTACAACATCTACCTTCCTTTCTCCTGCCATTACAGTCATGTATATTTATGTATACTTAATAATTTACTACATATTGTATGTACTGAATTGAACACAGAGAAAATAGCATTTACTTCCCAAAATTTAGGAATCATCAGCCAGTTTATATGACTACCAATGAATGAGATTCTTCATTTTATTCAAAACGTGTCAGATATTGAATAAATATATTTTAATTCTATACATTGATAAAAATGTACCCAAGAAATAAAAAAAGAATGCATAGGCTATATCCTTCATGATTTCTTCTTTCCAACAACAAAGCACTACAAACACACTTGCATTACAAATTCAGAAGTGCTTATTAGGAAGTTTCCGATACCACAAGAAGGTGGCTTTACAATTTTGAAAATACAGCTGCAAGCAGCGATTACGGGCCCTCGCCATCAGTGCAACCGCCACCCCGGTGGAATCAGGAAAGCAGTGCCCAGTGGACACATGCATTTACAGTAACCCATTGACAGTCTGGTTTTAGGGTATTCAGCAATGAAAGGATTAATCCAAATCATCAAGACTGTGACACACAAACACACAGAAAATATATATAAATATACAGTACTGTGCAAAAGTCTTAGGCCACCAGTATTTTCACCAACAAAAAAAATATTTTAAGTCAGTTATTTCTATCTTTTGCGGTAGCGTGTCAGTTGGAAATATCAGTTTACATTTCCAAACATTATTTTTGTCATTAATTGTAATAATGCAGTGAGATTATTGTCTACACAATGAGTCTGACAACAGCCAGTGCTCCACACAGATCTGATCTGATCATCGTCTCCAAGCTCTGTCCAAGAAGAGACATAGAGAGGGGAGAGAGTGTGAAGTGAATGAAAGTGACCCTCTAGGAAAGAAATCTGCATTTATTAGGGTCCAAGCCACTAGAGGGCCTTAATAAATGCAGATTTCTTTCCTAGTCTGTAAAGAAATGTTTAAAAGTCTGGTTACTACTAGAGGGTCACTTTCATTCACTTCACACTCTCTCTCCTCTCTCTGTCTCTCTCTGTCACCAGAAAAAAATTGCCATTTCAACACCGTTTGAGAGATCTTAAATCTGTTTGCAGTTTAACATCTTTAATATATTGATTTAATGTTGACAAAGTTTGGTGTGAATTACTTAATATTTATCTATATCTATATGTGTACCGAGTTTCATATGGATAAGTGCAGGTATGTGTGATCTATACAGCAAGTTTTTTGAAAGTTTTCCAGGGGGTGTCCTGATGACCACAGATTCCAACGTGTATGCTGATTTTCAAGAGTTTTTGAGCATTCTAAAGCCCCCCAAAAGCCCTGGATAGTCAAGGGGGAAAAAAATAAAATAAAAATAATAATCCTTAAAAAAACAAGAACTATACATGAAGGTTTGGTTGCTAACACTACGCTACATCTGTATGGTTTTTATGCCTTACAGTACCTTTTCTCCTCCACTGTCCCTGGTCCACGCTAGCCTTCAGAGATTGAAGAGTGGAGCTCAGATTTGCCAACAGTGGGTAAAGGCCTGTGATGAGGCAGGACTGCTGATTCCCACCAGCTTCACACTGCACAAGTGAAGACTCACTCCTGTCTGTCAGGGCTGTCTTCTCCTCCTTCTGTGCCTCAGACGGGCCGCTGTACTTACAGATGAACAGCACAAACAGCAGCAGATACAGACTGCTACAGGACATTATTAGACTGTATCAAGATGCAGATTGTAGAACACAAATCAGTTTCAGTAGCCAGATTGCGTCTGTCTGTGGACTGCAAGAGAAGGGCTTTAAAGGATACATGATGCGGAAATAGCTGAAAAACTGGCATTGAAGTACTTTACTTCCGCTTAGTAAAGCAAAAGTAAAAGGAAGAATTTAAGAACACCTGAATTAATCCTCTACTGCATCCATTTCGATGATAAAAAAAAATATTTTTTTGGTTCATTTGGGAATATTTTATTTGTAACATTTAACATTTGTATGATAAAACATTTCTTTTACCAGCCCTCACCCCTCATCCTAAAATATTTGTTTTTCCACAATGGTACAGAATCACAAAGAAAATTCTCCATTCACATATCATAAGACAATGTTCAGAGAGCAATAAAAAAAAATCACAAATCTGTTAAGAAATCATAAAGTAAAAAGGGAAAAACACATTAAACGCATTGATATATTGCATTTGTATCATACAGGGCTGGGAAACTCCGGTCCTCGAGGGCCACTGCCCTGCAGAGTTTACCTCCAAACACCTGCCAGTAGCTGGTTCTGATGTGTTTCATTGGGGTTTGAGCTAACTCTGCAGGACAGTTTCTCAGCTCCAGTGTAGTGTGTCGTGTCATTTTATGTAGTTCATGGAATGAGATTTTCCTTCATGTTAAACTTCAAGAATGCTGTGAAACAGAGGTGCATCTTACACATTTGCACATCACTTTGGTGTTCCTGTGCACTCAGGAACGTCTAGGTTACGAACGTAACCCACGTTCCCTGAAGGAGGGAACGGAGACGTTACATATGGGAACTCGCCAGAG
>JAUMHE010000043.1:14938089-14952552 GCA_032359235.1 Enteromius mattozi | reverse complement strand
TAAAAAAAGGTTTATTTTTTGTGAAAATTTTGAAGATTGCAAAGTGGAAATGGCACCCGTTTCGTAGAATGACTCAGATGACAATTTCATCGCTGCTCATTTTATGAAGTCACATTGGTGTGCCTCTGCCTTAAAAGACAGTAAAACAAAGCAACATTTTCTTTTAGGTGGTAATATCTAAACTTTTCTCTGAAAGTTACCATTATCTGGTACAAAAACAACATTAATCCAAATTACTGTACGGTGACAGCGTTTATTTGCACATAAGTAAAGAAAGAAAAAACTATAAAAAAATATATAACTAACCGATTTATATAACTTAATGGAACCCACAGCAGAATTTAACTTAAATATTTAAATAGGAAAAGCTGTTAATAAAATGAATCTGTGAGCCATTTTTAAAAGGTAGGCAAATTACCTATACTAGTCTACTGACAATATTTTCCATGTCTACCTTGTTTTTTATAGATGCCATCCTAATAACTTTTTTGAGGGTTGCTGCTTATTAATAGTTGATATAGTTTAAGTATTGGGTAGAACCAGGGAGAATATGTGCTTTAATAAATAGTCAATGAGTTAACAATAGGCATGCTTACTAGTGAGAACTGGTTCCAATACCGAAGTATAACCTTTTAAACTGTGCACTTACAGAAAATCTCTATAAAAAAGCTAAATTTACAAAACCCCTCAAAAAGTTCTATCAAGGGCATCGCTTCAGTAATTTGGAGTGTTTGCCTGAACTGAACTACCACTTAACAGTTTCTAATACTCCACCATACATGAAAAACTCAGCAGGCAGACTTTCCCAGTACTCATTAGGCCATTTAGAGCAAGACCGCTATTCTACCCTTAAACCTTGTTTAACAACTGAATTTAGTTCATGCAGCGGCCACAATTCTAAAAAATGAAAACAGTCAAGCACCATAAACAGATCTAATGAGTCAAACACAAAGAAACCCGTCACTCAAGGAAAATACGGTGACCAGCGTGACAGCATTAGATTACGATTAAGACACAAAACTGTTGTGACTGAAATTTGACACATCTCACTGTGTGTTGTGGTGGATGCATTTTGCGGGTGTTGTTTGTTCCATGGCATGCACGCTAACAAAGGTGGTGACGGGCCTGTGGTGCTCTGGAAGGTGACTATAAATTACAGGCTGACAGAGTGAGTAATTAGAGCAGGAATTAGACCGTGCCCTCCGGGGACAAAAGTCAACTAAAGAGTGACCTCTCCCTAGCTTCCCAATTTGGAGCCTACACTGTGTAAATTAATCTATTCGCAGCCAAGAGCAGGAGCAAATTGTTTTACAGTAACAGATATTTGGAAGTTGGACAAAGGTAATAAGGGTTCACACGCACAAGTACAAGCATGCAAACAAACATAGGCATGCAGAGAAAAAAATATCCTAAACACCCATTACAGAACAGTAATATGGTAATAACATGGTACTACGATCATACCAAATCATTATACCAAGGTATGTTGATATAACACACACACACACACACACAAACATTGCATATTCAACTTCCATTGTATTTAGTACAGGGTAATATGGCTAATCCTACATAGTATTGTGTTGGTAATTTACTATATAATTTACTATCTAGTACTGTGTTAGTAGCATACAATGCTGGTATTGTAAGGTAGCACTATGGTTCTTCGACTTTGATACCCTAAGGTACCTTCAAGAATAACATACTGTAGTAATACCATTGCATATTCCTTAAAATACTATAGTAGTACTGTGTTTTCAGTACAATGATGGTATCTCATGGATATACGATACTTTAAAAGGCTATATTTCAGAGGACTGAAACTGAGTCCTCTTAGTGTTTATATGGTAACCCCAAGGCACTTCCAAGCATTCCATAGCACTACCATTGTATACAGTATGTCCTACAATTCTATATTAGTACCAAGGTACTTTCTGATACCATATATTGTGGTATTTACATGGTATTTCAAAGCTTTCTTTACAAAAAGTACAAATCAAATCAAATTTATAAAATTTAAATAAAAATTATGCACCATTTATATAGTAATTCATTATAATTTTTAAGAATACAATACAATGGTATTTGCAAGTCACTTCAAAGAATACCATGCAATTATCATGGTACATACCCAAAGAACCACCACGGCCATACTAAAGTCATTATGTACTGTATAAGCGAAAAAGATTAATATATATATAATTGCATGTTCACATATATGTTATTAACATGGTGCATGTGAAAAAAACACTTTTAACACTGCATCCTTAAAAAAAAAGCACATTGATATCATGGTACTTTTTGTAACTGACTCATGCAGAGAGATATTAAAGAAAACAATTTCATGGCACTTGCATGCACATTTCGACATGTTGACATTCAAAGGCAGTCAGGTTAGGTTGCTCGCAGTGGGTGTGAAAGTAGCGAGTCTCCAACTGGGCTGTTTAATAAAAAAGCAGATATTCTCCCCACACAGTGTTGAGCATTGGCAGCCCTGCAGTTTGCCACACGGCTGCTAACTCATTAGTATGTCAATAATGACACACTCTGGTCTGTGTGTCTCCTCTGTTTCCCCAGGGGGCGTGGGTGAGGGAGAAACTTTGAGAGAGTTGCATCACTGTGACAGTATGTGCACGAGTGTGTGTTTGCGTACGCACGTCTGTGTGCGTTTTTTCATCTCGTAAACAATGTAATGAGACAATAAAATACTCAGCTAATGAGCCTGGGACCATCTCAAAGGCACATGCCTGTTTAGAATGCAACACTGTTGGACACAGAGACAGACACACAAACACAGGAGTCTCCGAAGGAAAATCTGAGCTCGTTCCTCAGTGAAACAGCAAATTCAAACTCTAGCTTACAACTGTGAAACGTCTTGATAAACAGTTCTTGTTCTACTTCGCAAAAAGAGATATCAAAGAACATTGATGTGCGTAAAAAAACATTTAGGGGCTGGTTGCCTATAGCCTCATGCAAGCTTTTCAAAGACTTCAAAGTCTCTGCATCATCTCAATCTCTCAAAAACCGTTTTTATTTGCAATCCTGGGCCATTTTAGCCTTTATTTCTAATGTGAGTTTAAGTCCAAGCCATTTTCGCATGGCAGAAATACTGCTGTTGACCTCAGACACTGGCTGTTTTATCAAAGATGCTCATTTGACACCTCCAGATCTGATTTGTTTCACACGCTTTCATAGATAGAGAGAGAGAGAGAGTGAAAGGCTAGGATAGAGTGGAGGAGGAGGCTGGGAATGGATGGGGGTAATCGAAAGTGTGGGGGCGAAAGCCAGGAAAATAACTCACTGGAAGTCATCAGAGGAATAGAGGAGCAGATCTCTCCCGCCACTCAGTCCCAGAACTGATGGGGGCCGCGGAGTTCAGCGTCAGTTCATCAAAACCTACACGCTTTCATATCCACATGTGCCTCAATTCAAACCCCAGTTCCTCCGTCGCACACTCTAAAGTCATACGCAAATCTATGCTCACTACATCTATCACTCCCTATCTGCTCTCAAACATGTACATGCACTCTTTCAGCAGTTTTTTCCTCTCGCTCCTGCATTATTGATGCAAATCCATTACACTGGCATGGCACGGGGACCGAGGTGGGCCGGAAAGAGGTTCAGAAGCAGTCTTGTTCCTGGATGAGGACATGCAGCAGCACTCAACCAATCACAATTCAGAGCAATCACTTAAACTTCCACGAGCAACACATGTGCGCAAATATTCAACATATGTTCATCAGAAGCTGCCAAAATCACGATCAGAATTGGTATTCTTTTTGTGTCTCAAGAGCTCTAGGCGAAGTATTCCTGGTGGAGAAGAGTACAAATTTCACTTTGAAGCAAAACACAGTAGGAGGGAGAGAGAAAGGAGAGAACACCTCCCTCCACCCCCCCAAAAAAACGAATGTCAGACTGTGAATATTTTGGTGCTGCTATATTTGGAATGTCAAAAATAAAAGAGAAGCAAAAGGAGAAATGGTTGAGATGAAAGTTGGGTGGAAACTGATTTGTTTTTTAGGTTCCCCCTCACTCTCTCTATCTCTTACAAGACCGGCTCTAGGTGAAAACTTGTGGAAGGGTGTATGGTCGTAAAAGGAGGTGGTGGTGCCTGGCGCTGATGGACGAGCAAAATTTGTTCAGCTAATATGGAAATAGAGCTGTAGAGATGCATTATTCAGAGGCTCATGATTATTTCACAGCGCAAAGCAGCCTTCAGGTACATCACAATAGGCTTTGATTATGGCAAGACGCGAGGCATGAAAAGAAAAAGAATGCAAATACAGGCTTAGAGCTAATACAAAACACAATAGTTTTGTAACTTTTCTGACTCTAGTGACTTCTTGTGCTCCTTCCCCTATTCTTTATATGCATAATAAGAACATGTAAACGGCTGAATGACATTTCAATCCATTTAAATTCTAACAGAAAGAGTTTCACATTGTGTCGAGTTTCATTTATCTCACTACTGTGTTTTTGTGGCCATACACAAGTATGGCGATTGCTTTAAGACGACACTGAAAACCTAATCCTCTAAAATATGCCGAACAATGCATATACGTTCATATATATATGTATGTATATAAATGCAAATCAATAAAGTAATAAAGTAAAAGTTAATATATGGATTACTTAAATGCACAATATGCAAGTTTTTGACACTAGAGGTCACATTTTCAAAACAATAACAGAGGCTAAGTTCGATGATGAAAAGCTTGTTTATATCTGTTTAATCACCTAACCACCTGTACATGACTATTACTTACACAATGAATAATATAAATTTGCTTACCCGTCTACTAAAAAACACATGAGAACGGAGTCTCTGTCCAGTCCGAGGTTTTCGCGAAGCGTTTATTTGTTTCAATATCTTCTTGCCTCAGTTTGTATACATCTACGTTTTTTGGGATTGTGGAGAGTGTAATCATGATCCATGATATTGAAATGCACAATAAATAACTACCACTTGCGCATTTGTCCTTGCGTGTTGCCGTAGTATTCATAGACGGAAACCGAGGATCGCTCGGATATTGTGTCATTGATAGGCGACAATGAACAGGGACGGTTCATTATTTAAATCTGGAATTTCTTTGAATTTACAAATCCTTCAGAACTTTTGAGATAATGTTCTTTAGGTACATAACTGCATGAAATATATAACACTGTGCAAGTGGTTTTTGGATATTTTATAAAAAAAAAAATACATATTGTGCCTTTAAATACAATTATAAAATTTGTTTAAATACAATTAAATAATATTTTTAAACATATGTTTAGACATATTTAATACATAATTTTATATGACAATATTGGTGCTGTTTATTCAAAAATATCAATAGAAATGTGCTGTTCATTTATAAATTAGTCCATAAAAATCAGTAAACATTGGAATTCTATGGCACACAGGGTGTGAACAATTTCATTTTAATGAAGCAAAGATTAATGCTCACTGGACAAAAGCCCCATTTTGAGTCCTGCCTAAATGGCAGTAAATAGCATCACCGGGAGTTATTCAAGCATTCAAAAAAAGTATCTGACAGATTATTACTGGGCTTTCAATCAATTAATGTGCTTTTTCCCCACCTGGAGGCCTGACATCTTTTTAGAATGAACGGAAGAACTGTCAAGTGGGAGGGACTTTCACAAACAAATGGCTAATAACTGAAACATTGATGGAAAGCAGAATGCTTGCTGGTACAGACAATTTGTGATCTGTCATAACATATTGTAGCTTTCATAAGCCTGTCTTTTGATTTTTGCCTACAGCCTTTGGAAGCAACATAATAAAAAAAAAACAGTAATTATCCATTGACTTTCCAAGCACCAGATGCCACAAATATGAATTCATTTTTGTAACCTGTACTTCATTTTTAAATATATTTTATGGAATAGCAGAGAAACATTTAAAAATAGGTTTAAATAATGACATGACTTTGCAAAACACGACAACACTTGTATGAATTTGCTGTAAATCTGTCTAAGTACCTGGAAAACGACACGTGTTTCTCCCCCGATTTATATTAGCTTTAAGCACCAGTGGGACTCATCTATTTGTCTATAGTTTAAGTTTTACAGCATTCGATAAGCTGCACGTTCTCCTCTGTGAGATCTCATTATAAGTCTTCATGTATTCATTAAAGCAAGTAAGCGGTCATGCATGGAACGCAATCCATCTAACACAAAACAATACAGCGTCTTAAGCGCATCGCCGAAGGAAGCCACAGATGCGGTGCGTGTAATTGTGAGTAGATAAGCGTACAATGAATGTCATATTGACAGGACGGAGTGTAATTTTCTGCCGCAGCGGTGCGGGTCGATGATCTGAGCGAGACGGGGATAAATGACACGCCTGCATAGGCTTTTCCACGCCAGTACTGATTGGTCGAAGTGGGCCATGCACGGACCCTCGGTACATGCACACACACCTCCGATCAATGAGCAGAAGTGTCGATGCAAACAAATCTTTGAATATTGATTTAGGCCGATGTTTGAAGAGTCATTAATGGGTGACTCGCCTTGCGTCTTAACCAGTGTTTTCACAGATCTGCCGAGATCTTCCATATGTCTCTGTTTAATGGCCATTGTGGAAAAAAAAGGATGGCTCATTTTTATAGCTTTAATTCAATGCAACCATTCAAGATGCATTGCTCATTTTAATAGAAAAAGCCATGCCCTGCTGAAAACACCAGATGAACTATGAGCACTGCCACTGAGAGGAGGATGGGGGCTAGATCAAAGCCTTTATAGCTACATGACTGCCTCTGTATTTGTAGGTATCCAGTGCCATCCAGAAATGTGTTTTTATTATTTGCTCAGTGTATTATTCTTTCAAACCTGTTGTTATTTACTTTGGAACAGATACAGTAAGTTTGTGATGCCACAACAGTTCACCAGGTTCTGTCAAGCTCCAAAAAAGACAAGAAAACAGCTTAAAAGAGGTAATACACCATATGTTGCAAGCTTCATAAACCCATACATGATGTGTGAGAAACGTATTTAAATGTAAGTAATTATTAACCAGTAATCTAGTGTTGGACGTAATGACTTTGACGTAATGACCTTTTTGCTATATCACAAGAGGGGGAAAAATGTTTTTTTTAATAAGATATATATTTTTTTATTGTAATATGTAGATATACTCTAAGTAGTTTGTAGGATTTTTAAACTGTTCATTTTAATACATTATAATATAATTGTGTGTATATATATATATATATATATATATATTTATTTATTTTTGGCCCATTGCCCTCAGTCAATTATGATTTCTGGTCCTTTGTATTAAAAAGTCTGAGTAATAAATAATAATGAAACAAAAAATAGACCCCACTGACTTTTTAACTGTAGGAACACACACACACACACGGTTGTTTATGTGAATTGTGGGGACTTTTCATAGACTTTTATTACTTTTATACTGACCAAACAACATATTTTCCATCCCCTAACCCTAAACCTACCCCTTACAGAAAACCTGTTAGCACTGCTACACTTTCAGATAAACACTATTTTCTATTTTTAATGTTTTTTTTCCCTTGTGGGGACCATAGGCCGGTCAAAAATTTCAAATGTTTTGCTATTCTTATGGGGAAATTTGATATGCACAATGTAGCATAAACAAGTATACACAGAGACATTTTTTCATATATTTTTCAGAGAAGAAAGTAAGTCTTATAGGTTTAGAATGATGTGAATGTGTATGAATGACAAAATCTTTGATTTTGAGTGGACTATGCCTTTACATGTTGATCTGTTTCACACACAAGCCTCATGACTTGAAATACAAGGCACAAAAAAATCATATGCACTACGTCCATGTAATTTAATCATGCTTTTGATGTTTTTTAAGCTTTACAGATTTTACTAAACATTGAAAAAAGCTTTTCTACCCCCCCAAAAATACATCTATTAACAGCACAGGTTTGGAACAACACGAATAACAACATATCATTTTTAATTGAACTATTCCTTTAAACAATAATAATCTTATATCCATTAGATGGAAAACCTCTAATCTATGCGATTAGAGAAAGAGAGATAAAGAGAAACAAAGTTAGAAAGTAAGCAATAAAAAAGACAAATAGTACAGAATAACCCCCATCAAGTATTTCCCTCCTTTCACTTGGCATCACTCCCTCCCTCTCCATCATTCTTTCCCTCTCAACGAAAAGAGGGGGGAAAAAAGCTAAAGAGGCAGGTGTGAGGAAGATTGCAAAATCAATAGGGCTAAATGGAGTTGCAGCGGAAGCCATTGAGTGTCCTCTCAGAGTGCTGATGAGACTGCAAAGAGCAGCATTTGGATGAGATGCCCAACAGTAACACCCTGTCTTTTTTCCCTCTCTCCAACCTAAAGTGTGTCTGCCACGCTATCACCGCAAAGCTATTTTACTAGATCAATGTCGGGTCCTTAATAGAACACGACGCTCACACTGCCGCAGGCCGCTAGGCTGGGGTGGAGATGGCAGCGTCAATCACATCTTCTACAGGTGCCTTAGATCAGCACACTGCCATAGTAATGGAAATACCACAGCACCTGTGGCCCCTCCCGCACCTCCCGACAGACTTGTCAACAGGACCGGATTGACACAAACACATTCACGTCCTTTTACATAGCCAACAAGCACCTTAAGTAATGTGACTTTCTCAGATTTCTGTACTATGCAACTTGGCATATAAACTTCAGCTACTAAAAGCCACTCTAGGACTATATACTTGCCATTTGATGTATATCACACATAAAAAGGCAAAATCTAGTCAAAACTGAGAGTTCTGGTGACTGTGAGGAAGGGCCAATCACTAAATTTGCTCAATTTTGTAACATTTCAGGCAATAAATATTGGAAAATAAGGATCTGGGTTGATATAGTGGGTTTTTTTGCAGAAGAACTAGTCATTCAACAAAATCTAGTTGGTGGAGCTTTTTATTTTTGGACAATTGGAAATACTATTTTTTGGGGTGTTCTATGCCGTATCAGCATCTAAGCCTTTTTTCATGAAAAAAAAACAAAAAACAGAAAAAAGCATTTAAGAAGTGTCTTATGCTCACCAAGGCTACTTTTATATTTGATCAAATCTAGAAAAATAGAAATATTACAATTTACAATAACTGTTTTTAATTTGATTTTTGTAATTATCTAATAAATTCCTTGGATGTCAAAGATGAGCTTTCAGCAGCCATTTCTCTCTTTAGTGTCATGTGTTCTTTCTAAAAGTATTCTAATACACTGATCTTGTGCTCAAACATTTATATGATACATTTTTAGAAACAACAAACAAAATACAAACCTTACATTTAAAATAGATCTTTTGTAGCATTATACATGTTTGCAATGTGCATACAATATAAAACCTTTCTTTCTTTCTTTCAAAAAATGTTAGCAATAAAAAGATAAAAGTAAACTCTATAAAACATTCAGGTGGACTTGAAATAAAAATTCTTGAAATTCTCCTTTTGACATTTAAATCTCTGACTGATGACAATAAAAGCAGTACAGTGCGATAAAATTCTAAGATTTTATATAAGCCCACCCCTAAATGTCACACACACACACACACACACACACAACCTGGTCACTTTTTCTTTTCTTCTTGTGTAAGTAGGCTGCTTTTGGCCAGAACAAATTGAAAAGTGGACAAAACATCAAGAGTCAAAAGTTTTAAGGATTAATGATTAAAAGTCATACTAACTACGGTGACATGTACAACAGGATGTTGTTTAAGTATCAGTGGCAAGCAGTCAGAGGGAGGGCAGAGAGAAAAGAAAGAAAAACAGATGCTTCTCATGTTGGGAACAGAGCTGTGCTGTACTCTGAGATCAAGGCAAGCATATTCTGTTTACTGCCTCCAAGCTGGAGAGACACCATTATCAAACCATGCTGGAGAAGAGGTACATGGCAGGGAAAACAGGAAGAGAGAAAATGCACTGAAGTGTAAACAAGCACATTCACACCTTCTCTCTCCTTTTTCGCACGCTTTCATTTGCAAGCAGATATCAGATGCAAAGAAATACTCTTCCCTACAAAAAAATCAACAAAGTGGCCATGAAAGATAAATGTACAAAAAAGACATACAGAGAATATCACAGCATATCGGTAGAACACAAAGCAACAGCTGTATTGAGACTTTTTGCTCTGCAGTGTTTCATGCGGTGGATGTTGACAGGATTGTAGGTAAAAGCGCTGCTTCTTCTGCAGCTGACATTGTTTTATGGCAGCCTGTCTACTGACCCCATATTGTTTACTTGTGTTCCTCATCACCTGACTGAGCTCTGCCTGACCACACGAAAAGAGCCGAAGCTTTGAAAGGAGCTCATTTTCCCTCTGACCTGTAACAAACTAAGTACAGCCGTCAAGAATGCTGAGGCAAAACCAGTCTTCAAACTGAGCTTATTGTTTATTGTCATAATAATTGCAGTCAACACGGACTCTACACCTCACTGGAATAATTATATGTTGGTTAAACACACACACACACACACACACACACACACCTACACACACACACACAAAGTATGTCTTGTATAAATTCAAAATATATCAAAGAGAATACACACTGGTTTGTTACATTACTTTTTTATACAGAAAAATAGCAATATTGTGAAATATTATTAGAATTTAAACTACTTCAGTGATGAAAGGAATAAAAGTGAATTTACAGCAGCCATTACTCAAGCCTTCAGTGGCAAAAATCATATGTTGATTTGGTGCTCAAGAAACATTTTGAATTATTATCAATGTTAAAACCAGCTGGAATGCCTAATATTTTTGGTGAAAATAGAGACAGAAATTTTTTCGGTTTCTCTGATGAAGAGGAAGCTGAAAACAGAAATTAATTGTAATATTGTAAATATGTTCACTGTCTCATTTATTATTTATCAGGGTTTCTGCAGGATTTTAAGGCTCAAATATAAGACTTTTTAAAACCTTTTTTTAAGACCTGCAAAAATAAAATTAATACCATATGAGCGGGGCAGGATTATGTATAGTACCATATTATACTGTACAATTACTGTAAAACACATAATTTACAATTCAGATTCAGGTTTTCACTAATGTGTGCAATATTGACAAAAAAAAATAAAATAAAAAATGTTGAGTGTGTTATTGTGCTGATATCTTTAAGAGATTACCATGGACAGCTGATTCCTGAATTTTTTTGATATTCTTCATATTCCGTGCCGTCAGTTCACAGTGATAGAAACAGTGATAGAAATGCATCTTTTTCCAGTAAATTTTCTGGGCATTTTTACCTTTAAGCCTTTCTTTTGAAAGTGTGCTTCATCTTTTGAATCAAATTTTTGCATTTTTGCTATCACCAAGCAAATGAAATCAGTATCAAAATTAATCTCTGCAATGAATCTCAATTGGCATGTAGATGTATTTACAATTTAATGCAACTTAGAGGGACACAGAATGCTAACCTGCAGTTACAAATGCATAAATAATGTTTTGATATTTGAAACGTAAAAAGTTGAAAACTGATGTTTGAAATCTTTTTTTTTTTTTTTAATTAAGATATTTTAAATGTAAAATTAAAACCGCCAGTAAGAGGCAGCATATCACTGTTAATAAGTGAGTCATTGCAATTGAACTGAATCATTTAGACATAAATTCATTCAGAAACAAAACAGTGCTGTGGCTGTGTTTTGGGTGATTTTTGAAATAGAGCAAAAGCAGGAAATGTGGTGTCTAAAACGTAAATCTCTTAATAATAACTTCTTGTTTATTGAACTGTTGCCTAAAATCATTTGTTATCATGCTGATTTTTAGAAGAAAAACGGCACTCCTTGTGTTATATTAACTAACTATATGAAATGTTATAAATATAGGCTATACATTTTCTGCCCCCATATCTTAAACAACGTGAACTCAAACGCGCACTAGTTTAACTTGTTAACAGATTCATTCAGACTCTGAATGTTGACTCTGGACTTGCAGCGCTCATGTTTATTTAATGAAATCAGAGTCTTTTGAAATTTAATCATCTTTTAATCGCGTTCAGCCATATCGCAATTCTTTCAGTCTCTGAATTTAAGACCTCTTGAACTCATAATTAAGACTTTCTTGTACAATTTAAGACTTTTTAAGACCCCATGGAAACCCTGTTTATTTTAATGCTGAATAAAAGTACTCAACTCTTTAGTAAAATCTAATAAAATAAAATAAAACCTAAACTTTAGTGTATATAGGTATAAGACAAATTGAAAGCAAATAATATCAATATGTTGTTGATCTTATCTAGTAAAACGATACCATTATGCCACATACAATTCTACTGACAGATATCTAGTTTACTTCCTAATAAGTATCTTAAACCAAATTATGATCCCATCAAGCTTGCAAACTTTGGCAAGCCCAGAGTTTAGTTCTTCCACACAGAATAATCAGACAACCCTTCAATCATATTAAAACTACTGAATTTTTCCAGGGCTTGCCATTTTACTGTGAAATATGCATTAGCCAGTTAATGATCAGACTGTGTGGATGTGGCATGCCTTTATAGATCCACTATCAAAAGCCTGTCAGAGCAAGTAGTAAGTTCCCATTCAGCAGATGCTTTTTTCCAAAGTGACTTACAATTTACTTATTAAGGGTTGTTCACACTGACAGAGATTAAATAGGGTTGCCAAGTAGCTGTTCTGTCGGTTGCTAGTAGCAAGTAACAGCTAAAATATAGTATGAGGCAAATCCCATCTCAGTGTATTTGGATAACGTTGAACTTCAGCATTGATAAGAGTGTTCATGTTGCCTCCAATTGACAACTGAAAGTCAATGACTTCCAATTGCTTTGTCACTGCAAATAGCTGTCAGTCTGAAAGACCCTTTAGGGTCAATACTCCTGGAGTGACCTGAGGTTAAATGCCTCGCTGGAGGGCAAAACAGCTAAGTCTAATCCTATAAGGGACTCAAATGAATGAACTTTCAGAGACCAGCCCAGATCTTTCACCGCTACGCTAGACAACTGTCACAGCGAGAAAACAAGTGCAGCCAAACGTTCTCGCATTTTAGTTTTTCTAATCAAAACATCTGCGAAAAATTGTGGTGCACACAAGATTCTGGACTATGACCAAAACCTGAACTTCAGAGTCCTATTTACAGTAATTGATCTATTGATCAAAACCCTCTAAGCCAACGACCTGCTCTGTGCATTTGAAAAAGGAAAAATAAGGCTTTCGATGACACGTACAGGGTGTTTTCTCAATAGATACGCATACATTAACAGCAGCTCAGAAAGGTCCGAGATGTTGCGTTTGGGCTAATGCATGTCTGGATGTGAGAATGTGTATGTGAGGGTAATTTGCGGTTAGGGCTGGTGTGGGCGAAGCACTATCATTATGTTCCCTGCGAGAGGTCATTGCTGTGGAGAGCTTTTCATACTGATTACACGTGTCTCACCTCGGCTCTCTGTTCCTCTTGGCAAGCGTTGAGAGGCACGGTGACACACATATAAAGTCTGTTTAGTGCTCTCAATCAAAAGATTAGTCTGCACTCAACATTAGCTGACGGAAATGCTGAAAATCAAGGTGTTTCCAAACACAAACAAGCCAGATTATGAGCCAAATAAGCACTGGGAGAGAAAATGTGAGTGCTGTCTTTGCGTCGGCTTTCCAATTTGTCCTTCTGATAATAATAATTTTACCAGTGACAGATCCCTCATCGCAACGGGAAGATCAGTCACACGGATAATGAATAATTCAAAAACAGGTAATTGAAAATTATACAGAGCGAACTTCACTTCACAAGTGATTACTATAAATGGAGCTGGATCGGTGTGGCGTTTTTTTCCATCCTGTTTATCACAGGGCTGGTGGTGATGGTGGCGTGTATGTCTGACAGGTACCCAGAGGCTCCTCACCTGTTCCAGTCTCCAGTGGAACTCTGCCGGCCTGAAGGAGTCCAGTTGAATAAAGTCTCGCCTCAGAAGAAACACCAGACGACAGTTATGGACGTATAGAGAGTAATGATGCCTGTTCATCTCTGCAAAAAGAAAACACAGAAAAGCCTTACTGTAAGGGCATCAAAAAAAAATTATTTTATTTATGTTATTATTTAATTATGTTATTTTAGGACTGTAAAAGAACTTTTCTACAAATCACTCACAATTGGTTGTCAAAGGAAGAACGTTATGTTGATTAAAGATTTACATTTATAGATTTCCATGCCTCGCTCGGAAAGCTTGTCTGCATAGGCAGGTTAAGAAAAACTTGACTTGACTGTTATACAAGGCTGAGTTATAAAAATTACACTACAAACAAGGAGAGAAGTCTTGACACAGAGAAAAATGAACAGATACCATGGTTCTTCAGAAACTCTAAAGGGAATCATTCCAATCAGGGTTGGACTGACAGGCAGGATATATTTCCTGAATCTTCCTCAAATATCCAGGAATAACTAGCTTACTACCAACTACTTTTTACCTATTTATAGAATGAATGAATTGACAAACCATATTTGAGTCTTACATT
>JAUMHE010000043.1:14926326-14937989 GCA_032359235.1 Enteromius mattozi | reverse complement strand
ATATATTATATATATATATATATATATATATATATATATATATATATATGTGTGTGTGTGTGTATGTATGTATATATTAATAATGTAAGACTCAAATATGGTTTGTCAATTCATATAAAATCAAATAATCCTAAAATATATGAAGACTTCCACAAAAATATTAAACAGCACATTTTCTTTTTCAGCAAAACATTCATAATAATGTGTTGTTGCTTTTTTCTGAAGACTGAGTAATGGCCACTGAAAACTTACTATATATTTTATGTAGTATTATGTGTATTGTATACTATTTTTTCCTTTTACATTTTTTTTTTTACATTTGGGTTACCACCATCATGCTTACTTTAAGTTGGTCTTATAAAGCAGTGTAACTTCATAACACTATATTTTTGCAACGTTTAAAATTCACTTGTAGCACTTAAAACAATTTTAATATATTTACATTAAATTAGAAATGAAAAATGTAACATTAAAAATGAAATGAAATGAAATTAAATTAAATTAAATTTTAATAACTATCAGCTTAGACCACCTTGGCTACTAAATACCAGCAACCAACCTTGCTACAAAAGCCACTTTGACCTTGAGCTGGTAATAGATTTTTCTTAGCTTTATTCAAACTAAATATCAATCCTTAACAGTGCTAAACCCCAGCAGGAGGTGCATGAGAGCACTGCCATTCAAACTGAGACTCCTGTTAATGTGTTTTCTTCTCCGTTATTGACACGTTTCACTGTTCATCACGTGCCTCACTCAAATAAAGACTGGACTGCTTTCACGCTTTCTCAGAAAGCACTCATTGATCACGGTGGCTGCCACGTCTCCTCCACATGGCGCCCCTCTCCACTCACCTCAACGCCGCTGCCCGATGTCTCTCGTGCGACTGCTTTTAGTGCATGTTGAATTGATTAAGTCTCACACCCACTCAACATGAAGCCTGGGATCAATGAACTCAAAAGAGCCCTGCCAAGCAGTCGGCCCCCATCAGGGCCACTCGGACTCAGAGAACTGGCCACTGACAGTCACGCTGCATTTCTTCCTGACCAGAGTTTCCCTTTAACCTCCAGAGAATTGTGTTCAGAACCACTCTTTAATCCAGATCTAATCCATAGTCTTAATCTCTCTCCCTAATGCTTCCGGGCATCATCTGGTACTGATAAAACTATTCTCTGGTTTGTCTGACACATCCGTAGAACTGATCTCTCCATTCTACCAAACTGAGGATGGATAACCAGATTAGGAAACTGTAGCGTAACACACAGTGGTGGCCAAAATTATTGCAACACTAACGTTACATTTCTGGACCTGGATCATTTCAGTTGTGTTGCTGATTATGGAGGGTCAGATAGCTTTCCGGTTTCACCAAAATGTATCTTAATTTGCATTCCAAATATGAACGAAGGTCTTACGGGTTTGGAACGACATGAGGGTAATTTATGACAGAATTTTTTTTGGGGGGGGGAACTAACTTACTAAGTGCATATAAACCCTGCCCCTCTTAAAGGTTTAACACATGCCTACTGAGTTACCATAGCTTACCAGTTTTATCAGAATTACACAGCAATGTCTCCTTCTCGGCCCTCAGCCCAGGACTTGGCCCGTGCTTCATCCATGTTGCTATGGTAAACTGATCCGTCAGGTTCTGTGGCACAACCCACTCTGGGATATTTGCTGCCTGTCGTCCATCAAATCTGAAGATGAGGTCGCTGTCTCGGCCACTGTCTGTCAGCAAGGAAGCTGTCCAATTGGTGGACACACTCGGCGCCGGGAGAAGGTCTGTGCTGCCCGAGGCTGCTCCTGCGGAGATAAAAGCACAGAGGTTAGTTCAGGTTACTGCAAGAGGCAGGGATGAAAAATTACAAGCTGTCTGTCACAAAGAGTTAAAATCATGTTAGTTGCCCTGGCATTCAAATATACTGTGCATACAGCACACTTCAAATCAAATTAGAGATGAAAAGCAAGTAACATTTGGTTCCGAGACCCACATTCAACCCTGACTGAAATTTCATTTCTGAAAGCAAACGTCTCATTATAAAACTTATTGCTGTCGAATGTGGCCTAGCAACACGTTAAGGTGATCATATGGGTTAAAAGGGTTTGAGTATGGCTTCCTCATCAACTAGGAAGCATGTGTTAGGAATATGCCCTTTAAAAAAGCCAAAACTTTGAAATATAACTTAACTGTGTTCACACTCACTTTGAGGACAAGTCTAGTACAAATGCCCTAAATAAGCAGAAAAGCAGCGCCACCTATCAATCTTTGATTAGCCTCCTGTTGTCCTCCCTTCCTCCCATGCCTCTCTCTGCATGTTTTATTTGGGAGTACAGGAGGATATTGAATCTTTTTTCCCTACTCAGGGGTGACAGGACGGCCAGCGCAGAGGGACAGAATGAGCGATGAGCAGCTGCGATGTCAGAGCAACGTGTTCTCATTCCACAGCTCCACATCACTCACTTCGCCACGGGCCCAAAGAGAGACAGGAGCGAGAGGGAAAATGGCAGCGGTGCTGCTTTTAAGCTATGCAATATTTATTTCTGCCAATCGATATTGGACGATAAATTCACCACCAGACTCCAAGTGAGCGTCTGAGCTCTTCTGAGAGAATCCATTTCCAGCAATACCGTAAAGGTACATGAGATCAATGAGATTACATTACGCAAGCAATTTCTAGCGCTACATGAGTCTCAGTGGCGGCTCTTGTCATCAAATGTCCGATCCAAAATAAACTGTCTGCATTTCAAGGTTGTACACTAATAGTTACACATTGAGACTTCCATAAAGCATATATTTATCTAAATTATTCAAGTGTGCTTTCGAAAAAAATATATCATACTTGGTTGGTAGCTTTGATGTCTATTTCAGAAACACTTAAAAAATTTACCTATTTTCAAATAAACACTTATTTTAGCTGACTGTAAAGTGGCTGGGCAAAAACGACTGACATCAACAAAGGAAACAATTATTACTGAAAATTGTACTATAACCCATTTAAAAATGTGTCGAACATGCAATGTGTGTATATGGCTAGGTGAATTGTAGGGATGAACTGATTAAAATTCTTCCCCATACTAGTAAGTTAATATCTGCCATTTATGCGTCTAACTTGAAAACAAAGATTAATACTAGTAAGTATTAATACTTCCCCATACTTGTAAGTTAATCTTTGTTTTCAAGTTAGACGTATAAATGGCAGATATTAAAATTCTATATTACTTTGTGTACAAAAATAAATAAAAGCTAGTAGTTTCATGTAAATATGGGAAAAACAACATTATATACTGTAGTTTGACAAAAAATGCTATCCTATCAAAATGCTTTCTACGAACACAAACATGCAGAAAATCAAATCCAATTTTTTTATGACGGACGAAAATTTCGGAGGCAGTTTGTAAATGTGACTGACAACATATGGCCGTATTTATTTTTTAAGGTGCAAAGAATTTGGGCGAGAATTTTGGACTCAGTGGGCAAAAGCTTTTAGAAGTGACTATCACTCACTTAAAAAGTTGATGCCAAAATAGGTGAAACATGCATGCAAAATTTTATTTCTATTGTACACAATAAATATTAATTCTATAATATGTGCATGTTTAAATGTTACTTGTTTGTGTGGTGTTTTGTGTTTGTGAACTGAATTAAACTCATTAAGCTCAGCAAACCAACTCTAAGCAGTTCTGGACTGACTGATAAACGATTTTTATGAAAGCTGACCGTACCACAGAGCTTCTGCAGAGACTTCTCAGAATAGGTCTCTCTGTCACAGCCCTTCCCAATATGGCTGGTCTGCAGTTCCACCATGGCTCGCACTGAAGATAAAGGGCCATCACAGGTCTCCAGGTGCATCTTGGGAAAGAGCTGCTTGCTGCCTGTTCCAGGTTCATAATCCACGCGCTTGTTCCAACCTGGGAGAAAAAAAAAACTCATTAGAAACCAGACAGTTAGAGAGGCACAGTCTTAAAATTGGTGTAAATATAAATATAAATATAAATATAAATATAAATGCTAATGAATAGTTTTCAGGTACAACAGATCTCATTGATTCAAGCAGCTCACAATTAGTCTAATGAATCAAATTATTTGGTTCATTTATGTATTTTTAAATATATTATTTTAATTGTTCGTTGCTTAATAATAATAATAATAATAATAATAATAATAATTAGTAGTAAAATAACAATTTAAAATACTTATTGTACTGTTATAATACTTCTGTTCCCACCTTTTTTATTAATTATCCAACTTTTCCCCATCATGCTTCAACATCCTTTAAAATCACTATCACTTTAACACATGGGTTATTTACTTTTATTTCAGAGTTCAGCTGTCGCTACAGCATCTGTTGTCACCTCATATCAGATTTACATCTGAGCTGTATCCTTTTTGTCTTTCAGTACAAACACGAAGAGGTAAAACCGATCGTGATGAAAGCTATGGTTGAAAGCAAACAGCAAGGTCAAAGGAAAAAGGAATCCATCTGGAATTATTTTCTTACTGACACACTTTATCCTCCTGGTCAAGGTTGGCACATCACTGTGTGCTTTAGTATGTGTTCATGCATGTTACATTACTCTGTCTTGTGCGCTTTATAAAACATGAAGCTTAGAGTAAGAATAACCCTTAAGATAAAACATCTCACTCTTCCTCGCTGGCCTTTATGGACTCTCTCTGTATAATTCAGAGAACCGAGTGCTTTGTATTCACCTCAGCAGAGAGATATTCCCTCAGCCCGTTTCCCTAACTGAATATCTTATTACATTATTCATTGGCACTACTGTGGATAAAATGGGGCGATTGTACAGTACCACAGGCCTCCATCTCTACCTCTTTTTGAGGGAAAGGTCTTAAAAAAGTTCCTCATGAATATCTGAGGTAGTCGTTCTGCCCCAGATAAACTGAACAGAGACGCTTTATAGCTTACTTCAAAACACAATATATGCAACAAAAAACTTTTTCGAAAAAAAAAAAAAAAAACCACCTAAAAAAAAAAAAAATCCAAAACAGCAGTTGGTCTTCTTTTAATCCAGCATCAGAAAGGAAGCATGTGCAACAGGACTTCAGAATAAGGCGCTTTTGGAAGCATGACATCAAAACAAAATTGTGTGTGTGCTGCGTAATGACTCATCTACTCCCTGGAGAGTGAATAATTCCCTCGATTATCCAAACACACCAAAGCCAGAGGCCAGACTCATTCTGTTCAATAGAAAGACCATTTCAGGACCTCGGGGTGACGATTAACATTAACTGCGGCATTAAACATTCATTGCTTATTTGCAAATGCCAAGTACGCCAAAAAGTCGTGGCAGAGCAGCACTGGGACTGATATTGCCACTGGAATTGCTGAGGTAAAAAAGAACAGACTGGGATACGCATGGAAAAATAATGGAAGAGTGGGCGGTTTGGGGTGACATGGTGCAGGAAAGGGCTACATGACAGCAGGACAGGAAATGAGATGGCCAGGAAACTCACCTCATTTCTATCACAGAGTTTCCATCATATGACTGCTTTGAGATGTTCACGGATGAATGCAATGCTAATTAAGTGACTGGAAGTGCAGCATTTGTATATTTATGGGGTTCTTCTAATTTTATGTTTGTGCAGTTTGAAATCTAATCAGGGAGTGTAGTGGAGAGTGACAGGAAACTATTAGAGAGAAAAAAGCGGAAAAGATCGAATCTAATGCTGGTCAGATTCAAACCTGTGCAGCCATATATAAAAAAAACAAAACTTATAGTAGCCTACCAAAGCTCTGTGGACAGCAAAGTCTGATATTTCTTAAAAAAAATGTGCAGCTTTGAACTGAAGCTCTGTTTTTACCTAAATTAGAATGTTTTCTGATGATTAATTAAACGATTTTAATTAAAACACAAAATAAAACATAATAGTGTTTTGTTGTTTTCCACATTATCATCTGTAAATTACATTGTCCTTCAAAAGTCTGAAAACACTCTAGGCAAAGTGAAAAAAAAAAGTATAAATCATTATTGATGATGATTTTTTACTAAAAGGATCAAATCAAGCTCTAAAAACATTCATTTATATTTAATCAGAAAGAAAATAATTATTTCTGGTAAACACTAGTTGTTTTACTGCATTTATGCCAAGAAATTATAAAGATACAGTTTAATGGCAAAAGTAATTATTTTAGAAACTTTTGTAAGTAAATTGCTCTTTAAAATGTGAAAGTAAAATGAACTAAAATTAATATGACACTACAAAAGACTGAATGCATTTAAAATTTAACTTGAAAGAAAAAAATCGGCCTATTTACTTTTTAAAAGTACATTCCTTGGTGTCGTCTTAAATTAATAATCTTTTAACACAAAGAACAGGAAAATAAAATAAAATAAAACTTGCACTTACTCTGTCACTTAAACTGGCTATTGGTTAATGTTACCAAACATCCAAACAGCAATTTCAAATTTTTTTAATTGCATTTAGTCTAGATCAATTTACTACTATGCAGCGCCCAAGTTCATTGTATTCCTAACAGATAAAATCAAGTCCAAACCTTGCATGTTCCTCTCAGTAAATATTGTGTACAAGGTGTAAGTGAAGACCTGATTGGCAGTGCCAGTTTTCTATGGATTCTGCACTCAGTGGGAGATCTGTCACTCTCAGTGGATGGTTCAGTAAGATGGGCCGCTGAACAGAGAGATGGAGAGATCAGTGTTGACAGACGGGATTTGACCAGAGACAAAGAGAGGCTGCCCAATTACATGCTTATGCAAGCGGGAAGCGTTACAACCAGAAATCCTCGCCCTTCACCTCTGTGGTGCCTGTCATGATGTCACTCAGTCCTCACTTCCACCTCACTTCTTATGAATCACACTGACAACAAGAGCCATGCAATCTCTCAGCCAATCACTGCTTATTCTCTGGGCGTGGGAGCCTGCCAGCGACTGTCAACACATCTTAAGGCCCTATCATGCTTTAGATGATACCTGCGCTCAGAAACAGCAGTGACCCTGGGAAAAACTAGGAGTGCTTGACGAGAGTGAAAAAGAGAAGAAAGCATTGGCAAAGTTTTCTTTCTTCTTTTCTTTTATTACTTTTTTTATGCCAGTAAAACTACTTGAATTCAAAGCAGAGAAAAGGAAGAAAAAGAAGAAAAATATAAACTATTATTAAAAGAATACAGATTTTTCATATTTATATGTATAAATAAAAGTGATTGATTGATTGATTGATTGATATAGTTTATATAGATATAACTATATAACTATAGATATAGTTTCTTTTTTTTCATACTTTGAAACTTGGCTTTGAACCTTTTTTTACATATCAGTAGAAACTGGTTCTTGAGACATTCTACAAACCATGTCCAGCAATTGTAACTGCTATTAGGTTTAAAAATGAAAATATTTTCAATTGTAAGTGTTACTGGGGATTAATAATAGAATGTATTTAAAACAATTATCCACTTGAATGTAATTGTAGCATTATTATATCAAATCTATGACACATAGCATCTTTCACTACATGTAAAACAGTGTGTTCAAAGGGAAGAGTTCAATCATTCATTTGCTATAAAACAGAGAGAATGTTTTTTTAATTATGAAAATAATATCTTAAAACAAGGTTGCTTTGCAGTAATACATACATCTTTCATAAGGTGTCAAAGTTGTTTCCCTACTTACTTACATTTGTCATTGACAAAGGTTTATGCCAATAAATCTTTGGTGACTGAGCAAGAAAAAGAGAAAATTAGTGATTTGAAAGTTCTTGTGAACACAAACTTTGTGGCTTTGTGTGAAAGGAAACTGAATTTCCCTGAATCAAAGCAAACATGCTTTGTGAACTGTATCACTGCAAAAACCCCAACATGAAAACTGTTTTTCAAAGGGATGAGGATTTACAAGATTTGTGGCTAATACGCTCAAGTCTAACATTTTGGCTTGCTTAGACTGGAAGCTGCCCTTTCATAGAATAAGTCGCTTCTTGGCATAGAGAGTTGGGTACCTCTCAACAGGTAACTCATCTAAATCCATGTTATCCCGCTCCAAATTCTCTTAACAAACAGGTGTAACAGGCTCCCTCTAATTGGTTCAGTCAGGATACTGTTCTAAGAAGAGTTTCACACTCTCTGCTGTCATCTTGACAAGTGTGAAAGAAGGAAGACAAAATACAGCGACAAGACATGTGACAACACCTGGTATTACAGTTTAAATGGTAAAACTGAATGATCTGCGTCTTAAAGGCATAATTCATAAAAAAATAAATAAAAAATGTACTCACCCCCAAACCAATAGTAAAATAATAGTTCACTCAAAAATTTATATTTTCTTCAAGCATATTTAGTCTAGTTGTGACTATTTACAGTAATAGTCTACAAGTAATTCACATGACTCCAGTCGATCAGCTAACATCTTGTGAACCAAAAAGCTGCATTTTTCTAAGAAACAAATCCATCATCAAGATCTTTTGAACTTCAAACTGTTGCTTCCAGCTAAACTATGTCCATAATAATATTTTGCCTGTATAAAAAAAAAAAATGATATTGTCTGATTCAAGAAAGAAAAATGTACAAATCAAGCACCATTTACAAGTCAGTGGATTTTTAATGAGATCGTTTTTTCCACTGAAGGAAGGGTTTGTTATGGATTATAGTGCCAGAAGCAACGGATTAAAGTTTAAATGTCTTAATGATGGATTTGTTTCTTACAAACAACAGCTTTTCACTTCACAAGACATGAATTGATGGACTTGAGTCATGTGGATTGCTTGTGGATTACTGTGATCTTTGAACTCAGTCTGACGGCACCCATTCACTGCAGAGGATCAATGGGTGAACTTCCCTAAATCTGTATCTGATGAAGAAACAAAAAGCAGTCGGGGGAACGGTGCCTTGCTCAAGGGTCTCACCTCAGTCGTGGTATTGAAGGTGAAGAGAGTGCTGGTTATTCACTCCCCCCACCCACAATCCCTGCCGGACCTGGGACTCAAACTCGCGACCTTTGGGTTACAAGTCCAACTCCCTACCAACTCCCACGACTGCCCCCATATATACTCATATATAGCTGCTGAATGTTTTACAAAGTTTGACTTGTGTCATGACTGAATTAGCGACATTGTTTCTTCTCAGAAGGACTTGGGTTCATCTAAATCTTCCAGGCTGAAGAGAAAATGAAAGCTTTTCCCCCCTCTTTTCATGCTCTAAACACAATTTTAGATGACAGTGATTAGGCGTCTGTCTCTCTAGCCCCTGACATCCGCTTTTTAATGGCTCAACTGAAGCCTGTGAATTGAATTCATCTGCAGATATTTTCCACGCCTCAATCGATGTGTGAAAGAAGGTAAACTGTGAAAAAAAGAGCTGCCTCTATTTTTCTCCAATTTAATGATGTTGAAAGCTCTGCCTACTGACTGTTTAGAACAAATCCATTACCACAGCATTTGTAAAATGTATTGGTTGGCCTTGTCATGTAGGCATAAGATAAGGAACAGAGAAGTCAGTGTGGATGAGTTGTAGGCTGAAACTGCTGTGCAGTCCCTGTGGGAAGAGGGAGTCCACGGATATCGATCTGTCTAGTTAAGACCACTAACAGTGTATGCCACAGATGAGAGGAGAACAGAACAAGGGATCACAGAGGTCGCTGAGAACAGACTACTCCACTGGGTCACAATACTGACCATTTCGTGGATGGAGGCTGAGGGTGGATGTAAGGCACAGATAGAAACAAATAGAGTTCGCAATTTAAATCATTACTCACCAAAAATCCTGACATCCATCTAAATTCTTTTTGGAATGTTCAGGAGAAGTTGTGATGTCTGATTTTAACACAACATTTTTTTTGAATCAGTCACTCTTCAATTACAATTCTGATGCCCTATTCAAAAACTGTCTCAACATTTGTATTTTTTTATATACAATTGTTTTAACCCCCCTTGACTATTAGTGTATGGCTAAAAACAGATTCCAAATATCAGCTTTTGTATAACTTTAGTGACTAAATTATGTGAGATTTTTTATTTTGGGGTAAATAAAAAAAAGAAGCAGCTGACTTGAGAATCGACAGGAATAAGTGGAAATACATGTTTTTCTGAATATCAAGATACATATAAAACAATCTATGTGGCTATTTCTTCCTGTGAACATTTGCAGCTAATTTCTTTTGCATTTCACAGTGGCACTTCAAGAAAATGCTTTCTAGAAACTCCTCAACACAAATAACACAATTAAAAATGAAAATGCATTTAGCTGAAATGGCCTTGAAAGAACTAAAGAAAGTCAATAACACATAGAGAAAGCTATCTGTTAGCATTACCATTCATTGTAATGGTAGTTGGTCAACCGCCACATGATAATGTCAATTCTCTCTCTTTTCTTTTCATTTACTCACAGAATTTTTTGAGCCAGCTCCCTGAGCCATAAACAGTGAAAAATGAATTACAATAAATATCTACTGTACATTACTATTACAAAATAGTAGCAATACTTACAGTACAATGCACTGCTTACCAAAAAAAACATATCAGAATAAGCAGGAATCCAGGAACAGATTAACAGTAAAAGTTGAGGTAACAGTATGAAGTACCACTGACCTTGCCAGCCAGGTTTGCACACTGGTTTGACATCAATGTGAACCGGAACACTTTCCATCGCCCTTTTCTGGCCACAATCGTAAGCGGTCACCATAATTTTGTAGTGCTGCTGTTTGTCATAGCTCAGTCGCTCTGTGTTCCTGATGTTGCCTGAAGAGAAGAATAAATACAAGACAGAAAACAACAAGCCCATTACTTGTGAGAGAATTTGAGAAATAAAATGAAAGACACGCTAAGTGGAACGAGGAAAGTAAAACTTTAAGAGAGCATTTTGTAATTGTTGCAGCTGCCAGACTGAGATACTAGACCAACATATGCTTTTAAACAATAATTAAGCTCCCTTACAATGGCTCTGGCCAAATGTTTCCAATCACAAAAGTAATTTCAACAGTGTAAGTGTCCCTGTTTCCGCAATTACAGATTATATCTGCAAGACTATTTCCAGTTCTGCTAATTAGGATAAAGACAATTACATCTAATCGCTATATTTTGCATTTCACAAAGCTTTATAGTGGTTTATTATCTGCATTCATGCCTAATAAAATAATGTAGGTGGGACATATGGTTAATAAAACTACAAATGGTGACTTTGTACTTTGAATACAGATTTCCCCCGAATGTAGAGCTCAACAGTAACACCTTATGTTGTTCAAATCCAAATGGGATTTGTATTTCTGGTGTCACTGAAACATTTATCCACCTTCTCTACAAAGCCATTCCAAATTGGTGGGTACTGATGAAAAATCATTGATTGTGATAGGTATTATTTTTTTTATTGTTTTGAGTCTCATGCTCACAAGGCTGCACCAGGTAGATTTATTTGATAAAACCAGTAATATTGCAAAATATTATTGTAATTCAAAATATATTAAATGTAATTTATTCCCATTAACAATAAAGCTGAATTTCAGCAGCCTTGTCTCTAGTCTTTAGTGTCGCATGAACCTTCAGATATAATTTTATTTGCTGATTTGGTGCATTATAAACATTTATTAATGTTAATGAATAGAAAGTTAACAAGAACAGCATTTTTTAAGTATAAATCTTTACGATCACTTTTTTTTATCAAATGAATGAACCCTTGCTGTATAAAAACATTATTAATTTCACATTTACCAAT
>JAUMHE010000043.1:14904135-14916680 GCA_032359235.1 Enteromius mattozi | reverse complement strand
CATATAAAATATATTACATGCTTGCACAGTTTTAAGGCAGCTTTAATCGTCTTTTTGGAAGCTTCATGACTTAACTGGCCACGACGTTGCATGCACGTAGCTTATTTCACGCTTTGAAATGAAAGGATACTGCCTACAGCATGCTCTGATATCTTTGTGCATGTATTTGAAGAGCACGCGCTGCAAGCACAGTACTGTTTGCCTGGTGCTGAAGTGAGGTGGAACGCGCCCTGAAATGTCTCCCAATATATATATATATATATATTTGTGTCTGTGTTTGAGAGGTATATTTGTAGCGAAAGCCAACAATGCATTGCATGGGTCAAAATTATGCATTTTTCTTTTATGCCAAAAATCATTAGGATATTAAGTAAAGATCATGTTATATGAATATATTTAGTGAATTTCCCACTATAAATATACCAAAACTTAATTTTTATTGGTAATATACTTTGATAGGAATGTCATTTGAAGGACTATTTTATCAGTACTTCAATGTAAAGATTATTTATCCAGATTTCAGATGATGTATAAATCTCAATTTCAAACAGTTGATCCTTATGACTGGTTTTATGGTCCAAAGTCACACACACACATAAAATATAAGAAGAAAGTCTTATAGAGGAAAAAAAAACAAAAACAAAAAAAAGAAATATATATATATATATATATATATATATATAGAGAATATGACCGGATACTTACATGTCATGATTGACTTGATATTGGTTGATGAACACACATGTGTCTTTGGGAATGAAGTATCCATTTAGTGTAATGTTATCAGTTGTGCTAGATAACATCATGAAGAACAAAAAGAGGAATGTGGGTATTTGTTTATCAGTGCAGTCTTATGGTTAAGGCAATAATATTGACATAAAGAGAGAAACATGGACTCACCAGTGAGGTATAGTGAAAGGCATATAGGAAGCATGACGAAACACTTCATATATGAAAGCTACTGTGTACGGCATGTTTGGCTTGTCTTTAAACTGTGGTAACCTGTTCATACCAACCTGGTTTTCTAGGAAAGCACATACAGCAAATAATAAATGGCAGAACAAAAGATGAAATAATACCATATGAACTTCATTCGTCTTAGCACTACAAGATTTCTTTAAAAGAAAAAAACTTCAACAAATGCAGGATGCTCCCATGACAGACAATGCTTTAAATTCCAGAGGCAGTCTGGCATCAACATTACTGTGACCAGTCATGTGAGTACTTGACTTAAATTTCAATGACTTATGACTGGTTTTGTGGTCCAGGGTAACAAATCTTACTACCTTCCTTTTATATGTCTTTGTTTTCAGTCACCTAATAACCCTGTAGATAATATTTCATTTAAACAAAATAATTTCCTGTTTATGCCAAGTTCCTGATTTTCCAAAAGACCAAATTAAAGAGAGGCCACAGGAAGAAAACATTTACTTCATTCACTATCAATCTTGCATCTTTCTGCATCCACATTGGTGGACTAAATTGTGTATTATTTTTTGGTTAACTGTGTCTGTCTCACTAAAAACCACAAACCACAGCTAACACAGATTTCATTTCCCCAGGATGCCACAGCACAGCTAAAGATGGAAAATTGTTTTGTTTTCCAGTAAACACAATATTGCTTTGATTGGCCCTTTTGAGACTTCACCTATCTCCTGAAGTATTTTAGCCTGGATGTCTGGAAACTTGATCAGATATAAAAGGCTCCACTGCAGACCGGTGATGATAGTGTCAAAACCTTGAGAAAAAAAAAAGCATCTGTTATGATCAAAATCTGTAAACAGCCTCAAGACACATGTCACAATTAGCAAGTGGGCAAACAAATCGGCAGAAAACGTGGTGTGTGGCGAAAAACCTCAGCATTCTCAGGCTGAAAGAATGTAAATGAGCAGTTTGAGCTCCTCGTGGTTGTTTGTTAAATGTTCTTTAATGAACTAGAACTACCAAGAAGCACAAACTGAAACAGGAATGAACAAAATGAGCCAAGAGCACACAAAAAACATACATTTAAAGCAAATTCTCAGAAGAACACTAGGTCTGATCAGTCTCAAGTGCCTCCCCTGTGACAACAACACAGAGCCAAGAAAACATCTGGTTCTGGACGTGGTTCTGGACGAAATGCATGCTTTTAACAAGCAAAACTATTAGCACAATAACATCTCATGGAGGAGGACTATAGCCCTGGAAGGCATGTGGTTATGTTTGGCAGAGTCTGAAAGTTCTATGAAACATGTTGAGACTGTTTATGAATTATGATCTAATCTGCCTTCACATGTGCTCTGAATTCTCTTAACTCTTACTTACCGGCTCCGAAGATGTCAATGACACTGTGGATGATCTGTGAGTTGCTAAGCATGGCTGTTTCCTCATCCTCCTGCCTGTCCTCACACATTGCTATTAGGGCATCAGTGATGTCCCGGATACAGTTCTGTACAAAAACAAGGAGAATGAGACTTGCAAAATGTTTAAAATGTGGTAAAATAAACTGTTGACCTATACTCATTCTCATTCCTGGCAAAGCACAGTATGCGTGTGTGCTTTCCTCAAGGCTGTTTACATCAAATTCAGCTCTGCATGTGAGTATTTTAGTTTGTATACACTGAAACACACTTCACATATTTTCGATAAAATTGTTAACGAGTTACTGACCACAATGTCCAATAATACCATGAGAGCATGCTGCTCAAACATTTAGTACTTTTTTTAAAGAAATGAATACTTTTATTCAGCAGTAAAGTACGTTGTTGCAAAAATATTTGCAATAGATATGGTTTTATTTAATTGAACGCATTTCCAATAATTAGCAATTGTGGCTAAAAGGTATACAAATTTTAGTTTTTTATTTAAAAAACAACCAATAGTTTCACTAGATATGACTCCTCAGTATCCTGGAATGTTTTTCTCAAAAACCTTAATTTCTTTTGAACTGAAAAAAGAAAGATATTAAAATCTTGGACGACACAGGGGTGAGTAAATTATTAGTTATATATATATATATATATATATATATATATATATATATATACACACAATTTTTTTTTTTTTAAATGAAATTAAATGAAATTATATCATTTCATAGTACCATGATACTGGTGATACTACCTTTTTCTTTGTTTTTGTGATGTTATATTTTTATGTTAATCCTACAGTATTTATTATAAGGGTTGCTAATCCTAACATACATTTACATTTGAATTGTAAAAGAGGTTTGGGATGTCTGTGCAAACAACTGATTGTGAGACGGCTAACACAGGGGTTTATTATTGATGTTAGACTTTGTCTTTTAATTCCCAGGTGCCAGTGTTCACTTCACTTTAAGTTTTGCTGTAGCCTTGGAAACAATTTCTTCTAGACACTGCATTGTAGTCACCCACAGTGCAGTTCCATCCACACAATCACAGATAATGTTGACACACAATCTGTTGACGCCACAGTAACTCCAAGACCACAAGAAAGGACATTGTCTTGCCGCTGTATCTGTTCGCTGGTCTTTTCCTGGCAGTGCTTCTATCAGGCCATACCGGCTCTTTTAGGGATTTGGAAAATGACCACAAAAAAGCATCGGAACTCTGACCCTGAGACAGCTGATATCACTTAAACCCTGGCAGGTCTCGGGAGCAAACAGCGACGTGCCGTTACGCTGTGTGCTCAAGCCTGCTGCTGTGGACAGATAAGCCTAACTTTCTCTCGCCATTCCATTCTCTCTCAATTTCTTTTTTCATTATTTTCTTTTTTCCTCTTCTTCTTTTTAAGCAGATCTGATTCTCCACTCGAAAATCTCTCTCCTCCCTCAGTGCTGAAATAACAATTTACCCTCCGCAGTCTCTGTTCCTGCTGAGACTTGGCGTTTAAATTTCCCCTTTCTATTAGCCCTACAATGCTTTATCCAAATTAAACGTGTAGCACAATAGGGCAGATATCAAACATAATGTGGCGGGCAGCACATACAGATACGAGTTTTGCGATCCCTTTCAATGACAAAACGAGATGAGCTGTAGCCCGAATGGGAAAGAACATTATATAAGAATAACAATGATCACAATGCATACACACAAAAAAGGTAAAAAACATTCACTGGTTAAAGAAAAAAAATAAAATTCCACTTAGTGCTTGGGAGTCACGGGTAAACCCATTTTCCGCTCCGTCTGCTGCTGCAAATGCATTTTCCAGATTCAATTGGAGAAAGGGCAAAAGGGTCAAACCATACAGCATAGGAAGTGTGGGGAATGCGGATGTATATGTACAGGGTAATGACTGATGGAAACCGTGAACTAATTTCCATCATGTCTCTAGATGACAGCTTGAAAACAGCAGCATCTCCTCACGCGCCGCCAGCACAGAGGTCTGTAATCACACACAGGGCTCCGCCGAGCCTAAACTCTTTGGAGTTCCCCTTTGAAAGTGTTGAAGGAAGTATTAAATCGGGCCGACAGATGTGCCATGTTTTTATACCCACCTCATATCAGCTCTGGGAGTATAAAGAAGGGAGTTCTGGGTAAGCCAATTTGAGACTAATGAATGAAATCATCCATGTAATATTTGTACTGCTTACTGCAGAAATTCATTTGTAGTGGGGTGGTTTACAAGGAGCATGAGCGGTAAACTCTAGAGACCTGGATGACCTCCATCTCGTAAAACAAATTCATTTTCCTGTTTCATATTTGGAAGGAGCGCAAATTAGATGTGTTGTATGGGACGCAGCCAGAGACAAATCGAGATCATAACAGTTGAGTCATGCAACAGCTGACAGCAGTTCCCCACTGTTTCGGAGATGTTATTTGGCATATCGAGACAACTAAAACAAAATTTTACAGTGGTACGGTTGCACAGAAAAGTCATTGGGTCAAAAAATCAAGATTGATTATTCTTCCATTATTATTTGTGTAAACACGCTGTCAGGCCTAATCACAATCTTAATTAAGAGCTCAAATTGGCTTTTTAATATTTCATGACAGAACCACAGGCAACTTCTAAATCTTCACCTCTGAGCAGTTCAGATCAACATCCATAGTAAATTCACCTTCGCTCAGATCTGTGTGATTCTTGTTTTGAATTTTAGAGTTGTTAGCTTGGCTGAAAACAGACATATCCAGATAAGCATCTGTTCAAGCATTATCTACTCACAATATACAGTACGTTTGAAAGCTTTGCTCATCAGCCTCAAGGTCAAACGTGACTAGCACAATGCTTCACATCAAGAAACGTAGAACAGTTTTAGCACGCAGGAATTTAATTGCTGAATGTTGCCAGGTCTCTACGCTGTTGGTTACTAGCAGGTGTTCATGCTTGACTGCAGTATCCAGGAGGTAAATGTGAGCTTCACTGTTAGCACTCCTGTTGCTAGTCCCAGCATTGTAGGCCTACTGCATTTCTGCACACTTTCATATAATTAAAATGTTAATCTTCCTTTACATGGTCAATGCCCCAAATGGCAATTCTCAAAGCTCTCATAATGAATGTCTTCCACTCACTTTCTTGAGTCAAATCACTGTCAGTACATACACACGAAGGGTTCAGACGCAATTTCCTTCTAAAATTAGCTTCTTTTTTTATTCTATATATAGGTTCAGAGATTTCACTCTGGCAGTGAATAGTTTTTTTTTTTATTACCATTTAAGTGAAATAACTGAACATAAAAATAGTAGTTTCATAAAAACAGCAATGTTGAATTTTCAGCAGTCATTACATTATTGAGTCTTCGATGTCACATGATCTTTCAGAAATCATTTGTGACCCTGGACCACAAAACCAGTCATAAGTAGCATGGGTATATTTGTAGCAATTTGGGTCAAAATGATTGATTTTTCTTTTATGCCAAAAATCATTAGGACATTAAGTAAAGATCTTGTTCCATGAAAATATTTTGTATCTTTACTACCATAAATGTATAAAATTTACATTTTTGATTAGTAATATGCACTGTGAAGAACTTAATTTGGACAACTTTTAATGCAATTTTCTCAATATTTTGATTTCAGACACCAGATTTTCAAATATTGTCCTAAAATAACAAAACAAACATCAATAGAAAGCAGACAATGTATAAACCTCAATTTCAGAAACTTGACCATCAGTTTTGTGGTCCAGGGTCAAATTTCTTATTATCAGTGTGACATTTTTTTGTGGAAACTATGCTAATTAAAATAATTAATTTTAACACTTTTGAATTGTACAAAATAATAATAATAATAATAATACAGGTCAGAAATCATGAGATTAATAAAATAATTTATATATATACACACAAACATTTATACAAACATAGATTACATTGGACTATCAATTTATTTATCTATTTATTTACTTTATAATTCAAGTATTCATGTAACAATCTACATCAAAACAGTCAATATTGCAAAACAAACTCCTTCATGATAAAAGAGCACTCAGCAGTTTTGTGTCAAGGTCCTTATCACTATGTGGGTTTATTTGGTAATAATGCCGTGACTCATATTATCCAATCTATATCAGTTCTCCAATAAACAATGTCATTCAACAATGAGAATAAACTCTCATTCTGTTACTAAAACCTCATGTTTAGGAGCAACCAGATGCATTTTCAACCTCCAAGTACTCATACTTTTTTCAACATACTGCATTGTCATTTCGACATTATTTTTAAAAATATTTTCATTTAGTTCTAGTGTGAGCTGATATGAGTTGGACTTGATTAAAACCCCGTTCACACAGGCAAAGGCAAAGCCTTGATTCATCCGACCCTTCGGAGATACACTTGGCCGGCCACATGTTCTCTTTCTTTAATTACTCTCTGGATTACATTCTTTGCTAATGACTTTCTCTCTCCCACCCCCACCCCTTTCATTCTCTGTCCTCTCCTTCTATTAAACTCACACACAGACACACATGCCCGCTCAGTAATGTCCGCCATGCAGTGGGTGGTTGAGGTGTTGTTGAGAGCCACTCTTCCCTCCTTCACTCCTCTTCAACGCCGTCCGCCTCTTTCATCTCTCTCCAAGCCCTAAGTGTGCATATATCTGTGTCTGGATGGGGTAATGGTCCTATAAAGTGTGTGAAGAGAGCCCGAGGATGGACCAGTGCACATCAAATCATTAGTCATTTTAGCGCTGGCATATCCACATAGTTTAACATTGATTTATGGCACATGAGCTGCTTTGATTGAAATCCATTGACACACACATATAGAAAGATGAAGGCTAAACTGCACAGAACTAAAGTATGAAGTACTACGCTTCATTTGGCAAATCGTAATGATATAAAAAATCATATATAAAAAATCATATATATAAAAAAAGCAGATATTCCTGGTAAATTTCAATCAGAGCATCAAATACATTACATAATGTTAAAAATGTAAACTACTGTAAATTGACATTTGTAACCATTTGTAATTTAATTTATCATGCAATTTAGACTACTGTTCAAAAGTTTGCAGTCAGTGAGAATGTTTTTGTTGTTATTGTTGTTGTTAAAAAATGAAAAAAACTTATTCAGCAACCAGGCATTTGACTATATATATTCACATATATTCAGTATGTGCTTTTTTAAAATTCATTTGCTAAAACATGGAGGTGGATGTTTATAATGTTACAAAATAAAACTCTTTTCATAAAAACTAAATAAATAAATAATAATAATAAAATATTACTAATATAGTATGTGTATTTATATTAACAACCTATAAATATATATATATAAAAAAAAAAGAAATTAATTTTTTTTATTTTATTATCATATATTAGCCTACTGTTTTTATTTCTACACACACACACAGGTTTTTAAAATATTTTGACAAATAAAAGCAGTGGTGAGTATGAGACTTCTCTCAAAAACAAAAAAAATATTGCAGACTCCAAACTTTTAACTGTAGTCTATAAGTATTTCAGCATGCTTTATTCAGTGGTCCCACAAATATACTTTTGCACAAATAAATCACATTAAGTCACATTCAATTTCTGAATTCATTGCATTAGATTAAGTCCAACAAACAAAACTGCACCTCTGCAAACAAATTCATTCAACATTCATTTTTTCAACCAATTTTACAATTCAATGTTACATTTTAACCAATGCATGTAGTTCCTTTTATGTTCACACACATTAAAAAGTGTGCTTGTGTGATTTTGTCTTCAACATAAATGCAACTTTAAGATATTTATTCAGTTTTAATTGTGACTTAAATGTCCAAATACATTTTGGGGCCCTGTATCTCTGGCTGCAAACCTTGATCCTAAAGTAAAGGACAGATAGAAAATCTGTCACATTTACTGATCAGTCCAATTCATACTGTAAGCTCCAGCAAAGGTCATTTAGCAGAGAATGTCATGTCAGAGAGCGCATATGGCTGAACATTTGGGAGGAGTGTTTGCATTTGACATTCAGAGCGAGAAAAGTAGCCAATGAAATGGCCTGGCAAAATGAATCTTTCTTTCTTTGACAAGAAATGTCTTGGTGTAAAGTATTGACCTAATGTTTACGACACGCCACGAATCCCAAAGGTGCCATTTATTAAGCAGCACTGGAGGATTCAGTGCACTCCTAAAGGCTTTTTTCATTACGATAAAAGAATACCTCATTGCATTCTTGGCGATAGCAAAGTCATCTGTTTGACCCTTTGGCTAATAAACACTGTCTCGCTGTGGTCATTTTTTACCCCTGCCTTAATAATAAAGAGAACAAAACACAGAGTGATATGAAGAAAATTCATAATAATTTTCCTGAAGCTTTGGGAATGAGGGGATGTAATTATCTTAATTGATCTCATAAAGTTCCTACATTATAATTCACACAGCAAACTGTGCTTTTGAAAACAAGTAAAACAACCTTTTGTTGCTCAGTCTCTATATCACTGAAAGCTCAGAGATGCACTGAATGGATAATACGGATTGCTTTGGATTTTTGCAAGGCTCTTAGGAAATACAATTTCTAATTGCCAATGCTGTCCTTACATTCATTATAGCTTAAAAAGGGGTCACAGAATCAATCAGACCTGGTTCTCCCCAACCAAGGACAAGTTTCACACTCATTGATTATGTTAAGTTATAAAGGATCGAATCTTTACTAAGTGCTGGTTTGGTGCTTGTCTAGGTGGTGAAGCAGGTTGACTCATACTGTTAAGACTATGGCTTTTAAAAAGCCTGGTGGGACGTCATTAACGCTCATCAACATTCATGCAATAATCCAATTTGAATCATTTAGAATGATTCATAATTACTTCAAAAACTATGCTGGCATAAATGTAACCAGAGAGACTATTTGCAGTATTATTATTGAAATACTGACAAAATTATACCCCATTGTTGCACAGGAAAATAATATACAAATATTAAAGATTAAAACAAAACAAAAACAGAAGCAGACTGTTAGACATGCATAATAAATTTGTTCGTAATGTGAAAGAACATGTATTGAACAAATAATACTAATAATAACACTTACATATAAATTCTGAGTAATAATAATAATAATAAACATCATGAAAAGAATTAATAACCATCTTTAAATGAAGCAGGGTCATTTATTTATACATTATATTTAATACATCAGACAAATTGACAGAATTCAGCAGTTTAAACTTTCTTCATTTAAAGGGTACATTTGTTTCATCAGTCTTGCATGTTATCCGGGACAGCTTCAGTAACGCATGATTATTATAATGTTAATTATAATCATTTATTAAAATCTATAATCAATACAGCTACTTTTTTTTTATCAGGTTGATGCCTGTCTATCATCAGAGAACACAAAGAAAGACATTCAAAGAACGCTGGTGTCCAAAAGGACAGAATTTGAGCAATCCCTATAATGTCCAGTTCCCAGCAATTCAGTCAACAGTACACTGTAGTGCACAGAAAGTCAATGTGACACTGATCTCTCGTCCCTCAGAAAGCTAAAGAAAGTGAGAGAGGTGTTGAGACTGCGAGTTTGAAAGAAGTAGAGTGTATCAGCAAAAGAAGTACTGTACATCCCGAGTCCAGAGTGCTTATCTCATTGATTTACAGTGTGTGAAGAACAGAATGGAGGCAGGAGAGCAAAGACTATAAAATAGAGCTGTAGGCCTTCCCTTGGGCCGCCAGGTTTGTTTGCTTCTCCACCTCCCACTCCAGATGACCTCAGTTCTCTGCATTTAATTATACAATAAGTAAAGCTGTAGCCCAGGTGGACTCAACTCCACCTTTCATTCTCTGCTTCGCCAGCCTCAAGGCCACATGTGAATCTCCCAGCATGCAGTTGAATGGCATTCCTCCTGGCAGCCCACGGTCACAGGTTAAAGCACGTTTGGGTTGGCGGAACGGCAGTTGATGCTCACATTGGGACTCTGGTTTTCAGGCGAGAAGCAGTGCACCACCAAGTTGTAAAGGATAATTTAAATGTTTTAGTGAGATTGTAAACTATTATACTGTTCTGCTATTTCATAAAAATATTGCTTCAGCATCCATAAAAAATGTCATTTGGGTCTTGTACAGTCATTCATATATCATTTCTTCTGATTTTAGGGATTACTCATGAGTAAGGCTAGGTTTAGCTGTAGAAAAATACATCTTATTTGTATAAAAAAAAAAAAACATCTTACTGGCACCAAGCTTTTGAATGAGTGTAGGCCTAAATAACACACACAAGCACATTTTTTGAATCTGTCAGTTTCTTGGAAACAACACAAAGTCTGAAGTCTTTTTTTAGACAAAGAGATTGTGGAAGAAAAATACTAAATCAAATAAATCAACAGGCCTGAAACCCTCACAGACTTAAAAAAGTATGTTAAATAACTTTAGAATTTAGTATTTAACTCCCACAGGTGATACAATTTCACTGTTTGCTCAGCCCTATGTTACTTTGCACTTAACTGGTATGAGAACGAGGCATAAATAGAACTTTATTGACCCCTAAGGGGAAATAATAATGTTGGGTAAAGCATCATTTACTTAAATGTAATGACTGGTTGGAAATTCCCCTCCTTATTTTCCGAAGTAATTGGAAATGGGATGCTAGCTGATTTGCACCACTATTAACTGCATTAAAGCCGAACGTAATCCTCGCATACATAATATGCTGACTTTACGATATCATTCTCGCCCAGATGTTTACGCTAAATGCTTGTCTTAACACAGCCATATGATAAATGTCTCCCTGCAGTATCAATTAATCTCTTTGGAAAAAATGTTAAGACTAAACTCAAATACAGCTGCTTAGAGATGCACATAAATAGTTAAGTCAAATTTTGAGCATTAAAAAAAACAACAAAACCTCATTTGCACAATAATCACAAACATGTTCTGCTTTAGTGACTCATGTTTACCTTTGTGCCTTTATTTTGGAGTGAGCAAGTCTATTTAAAACAGTTACATTGTCCATTCTCGCTTCCCTAGACTTTATCTTTCCCAGTGACAACACACTGACAATCTGTTCCACTCGAAAGATCAAACAGCCAACGGTGTGTGCCAAGAATTGTGAGAGTCCTGCCAGCCAACAAAACAAGTCTATTTTAACCAGTCATCCTCATCTTAGCCAAAACACAACTTTCTCTTCATGCCCTGTGCACTTTGCTAAAACCCATGGAAAACACTTGAGATTTAATCCATTTCTATGTATGTGCTTTTTTAAAATTCATTTGCTAAAACATGGAGGTGGATGTTTTTAACTACTCCCCACTGAATTGATCCAAGTTTTGGAGATCAGACAGTGGACATCCTACACATACAACTGTTTAATACGTCCGCCTGTTTTCAATACCCTGCTGAACATCCAGATCTGTGCTTATTGACATTTAAACTTTAGATATTGGTCTTGATACTTTACTATTAGCCAGTATCATTAAAGGATACTCATCCAAAAATGAAAATTCTGTCATTGATTAATTACTCACCCTACAGTATGTCGTTCCAAACCTGCAAGACCTTTATTCATCTTCGGAAAAACAAATTAAGATATTTTTGATGAGTTCCGTCAGTTATCTGACCCATAGACAGCAACACAAGTGAAATGTTCCTACGTCCAGAAACGTAGCAAAGGCATCGGTAAAATAGTCCATGTGTCAACAGGGGTTTAACTGTAATTTTACAAAGCTACGAGAATACTTTTAGTGCACCGAGAGATTGTGGAGAGAGTCTCACAAGGAAGAGAAGAATTGTAAAATTACAGTTGAACCCCTGACATCACATAGATTATTTTACCAATGTACTTGCTACGTTTCAGTTGCATTGCTGTGTCCCGAAGATGAACGAAGATCTTACAGGTTTGGAACAACATAAGAGTGAATGATTAAATGACATATCATTTTTGGATGAACTGTCCCTTTTAGGATCAAGAAGAAAATGCTTTCTCTGGCCTTAAAAACACTGATTTTCAAAGTCATTAGCTGCCAGTGAGTATCATGTGACAATGTATAAATGAATGTGCAGATTACCCCAAACAAATCCTTTATCCTTGTTTACACATCTCTATTATTTCAAAACCTTCATTCTCTCATTGTTTCAAGAACTCTCAATAGATTGCTAGCAGAGTATTAGTAGACTGGTAGGGTTAGGGTTAGAATAGGTTGATATGTACTTGCAAAGTTACTTATAGTC
>JAUMHE010000043.1:14876931-14890412 GCA_032359235.1 Enteromius mattozi | reverse complement strand
ACCGATTTAAACATTGAATTAAGCAGAAAGGCAGATTTTCGAATGTATGAATGTGACGCACTTCCCTTTGAATTTATTTTTTTGAATTTAAGTTTAGTCAACCAGACCTTGAATAGCAAAGAATTTCAAATAAATTACCAAGCACACACACACACACACACAGACACAGAAAGCAAAGAAAAGAAACCAAGGAAGAAACAAGGTATGTGTTTCCATTTATTTTGGTGGGATTCAGATTCCATCAGCGATCCACCCGTGCCCGGGCCCAGTCAGAGGTGGAGAGGAAGCACATGAATGTCACACTTTAAAAGCATTCTGAATGAATCTTGCTGAACACAGGTTCTACCGCCTTATTAGCCTATTTTACGCTCCTGCGAACAAGGCAAACGGAGCGAAAGAGATATGCAAATATGAATCTAATTGGCCTGTCAGGACCACGGTCCCCCAGTCAAACAGGTGACAGTGAAGGGGAGAGCACAAGCAGATTGGATTCAGCTGCCACCCTTACACATTTCATTAAGTCATTCTGCATGCATTATGCCTGGGGTCAATGCACTATCCTTGAACAGGTCTTTCAGCATTCACTACCGCAGAGTTTCTCTCTGTCACATTTAAAGCACCACATGCTCCATGTTTCTATATCTCTTTGGGACAGATGCACAAATCCAGATCCCCCAAGAGCATCCACAGGGACTGGGCACGGTGCCTGTTAATTGTGATCAATGGCACTTTTGAACAACAAATAGGCCGGATGTGCTTGTGATGATGTCAGTGTACCGCTTTATCATAGCGGCAGCACAAATCATCATCAGGTTGCAGACTCTAGAGAAAAGCTTCTGTATGACGCTCCAGAGAGACGGCACAAAAGATGGAGACAGAATATTGTCTTTAAACGAGAATCAGTAACATGGGGTTTGGTTAATGTGCTAGAAAAGAGCGGGCGGCACTGGACATAGACGTTCCATAAGACTTAATGATGCATCTAGAAAAAAAAAACACACACTTTCATTAGCGGACTATCACTCCCTGCACAAAGAGACCATGCAACAATGGAAGGGAGGAAAATCGATGGTGATGATTTAGCAAGCTAAAGTAAAAAAAGACAGAAAGAATGATAATCGCTCTAGGAATGAGAATCAAGCAGACAAGGAGACTATCTGAGGAGAGAGGGAGAGAGATTGAACAGTAAATCAGAGGGCAAACTCCAAAGAGCATTGCAGAGCCATGATAACGCTGTAGCTTAGACCTGAAGTAAGAGACGAATAAAGTTGGTTATAAGTAAAACCCTTCTCCGCGGCATGGCTTCACCTTAAAATGTGCTACATTTAAAGTTGGCCAGTAAAATTAACAATCACTGACACTAAAAAGTGATCAAATACGTATGGGATTGCTGGAAAAGATGTTCTTTTTTATCACATGCACGCACATTTAACACTTGTCAGGTATAAATTGGCTTAGATTAATAAAAACAATGGCCAGTATTCATTTAGACAGCCATACATATAGACATACAGTATAGATAGTCAGATAGACAGATGATAGATAAAGACACTCAGTTTTAAGTGAAATAACTGATACATAGACAGAGATGAATGTTCACTGGTAAATTATTTATATCACAGTGAGATCTGTTTCTGTAAAGATGTGGACATATTTACAAAGCTATCAAACCACAATGACCTATTCCATTTCATTCTAATCCAATTTACAACTCTTAAACATAAGTTGCATAAAAACATATGTTGACTAGTTGTGTTTTACTGGCATATGTTTAACATCATTTGTCTCTTCTTGCTAAATGGCTGCAGAACAACAAAATAACCTTTGTCTCCCATTAAACAGAATATATATAGAAAATAGTGGCACTAAATTAATCTCAAAACAAAACAATCCAATGGAAATTATCACAGATATAAACACAAAGACAGGCATCCATCCAATAGCAGCACTGTTGTTAACTGGAATTTGGTACATTATCAACCTCTTAACCCACTGTCGCAACAAAAAAACATATTAAACTGCCCTCGAGCTGCTAGTTTTTCCTGTTCCAGTCCACACTGGCAATAAACAACTTTATTCAGCCTGTAGTCTTCCAAAAACCGGCTGTTCTTATCAAGAGAAGGATCGATGAGAATGATAATGAACATTATTTGAGTAAAGAGACACTTTTGATCCAGAAAAAAGTCAGCTCACAAAGAGCTGCAGAAGATATTCAACAATCAATATCGCATTTATAATGTGGCTCCATCAGCATTCAGTTAATGAAACACCTGTGGCGGGCAAAAACGGCAGAATTATCCACATAAGCCCACACCAAACGTCCTGCTTGAATTGTGGCACTTAAGGCTTTGAGGATTCTTACTGACTGAAAGGTTAGGCCGTATTCCTCTGTATGTACAATTAATTTTCTTTCGACTTTTCTCACAGCGCCAACTCTCCATTTGTGCATCACATCAACGCACCATGGATTCCATTTCAAGGCTGAATGCCTGTGCAGTTATTTGCTTTGCTCTCGTATGTTCCATGTCTACAAACTTGGAAGTCAAACGTCGAGTCAGGGCTGAATTTAACGATGCATCAAAACTTCACCCAGAGATATTGGCAAGAAACTGTGGCATGTCATGTCATGCCGCCGCGGGCGGACAGACTGCTACAGTGTGATTAGCCTCTGCTGTGATCAGCTCCCAGCTCTATAATCACATCCAGCCAAGAGAACAAGATTGACAGGATGTTGTGGAATTAAAGCAGAATTTTGGAATCCTGACAACTGATGTATTGGTTTAATTACATAAACCTAGCATCAAACTTATTTACTTCAGAAACTGCTTTATTGCTAAACATGCCATTTTTACTGATTTTAAATCATTAAGAATAATTAAAATAACTAATACAATTCATCAATAACTGAAAGCTTTGTAAATACAGAAATACTCACATACAATGTTTTCATCAGGGTTACTGTGGGTTGAAGGTCAGTTTTAGAGTTTTTAAGATCTTTTTGAGACCAAGTAAAGAAAATTTAAGGAACAAATTAAAGGGACCACAATTTATTAATATGATTTCTAAATGTAAATGACTATAGGGTGCAAAATAAAAAGCAATTTAGAAATTTAAAGCAAATATAAGCAATTTCCGTCAATGGGGTTTAGACAAATTGTACAACATTGTCCGAATTTGTACAAATTAGCATGAATTTTCCACCTCGTATGAATACATACAAATTGGTCGTGAGACTGTGTTGTTTGATCACACTACATAAATAAATAAATACTGTTTGTCCAGTGCAAATAAAGTAAATTTTACTTCATTGAGAAATATTTGCTCTTGTTTTAAGCATAAACTCATCAAAACACTCATAAGTCGCACGTGTATATTTGTAGCAATAGTCAAAAACACATTGTATGGGTAAAAATAGTAGATTTTTTTTATGGCAAATATCATTAGGATATTAAATACAACACCATACATCAATGAAAAGCTTATGTATTCAGCTTTCAGGTATAAATCAATTTAAAACAAACTGACATTATGACTGGTTTTGTGGTCCAGGGTCACATTTATCTTGTTCAAGACTTTAGTTATCATCATTTTGTTGTTCTTATAAATGACAAAAAAATTGACAAAAATGCTGTGGAAGACATTTTTATTATTATTATTATTATTATTATTATTTTTTTTTTTTTTTTGTAGTTCATGCAACATTGCATTGCAATGATATTAAGCATTTATATTTTTTTGCTCTGATTTAGGACTTAATTTAAGAAAGTGCAAATTAAGACATTTTAAGACCTACAGAAATCCTGGTTCATGCTTTAGCTGAACGTGATTTGGCAGGGGACAGTGATCCAACACATTTGAAATTAGTTTTCTTATCATTAAATTGAACCGTATGTAAACTCCACTCCAATAACTTTTGTAGCAGAAATCTGAATTAAGTACAACAATAACATTCGACATGTCACAGTAAAGCCAAGATACCCACTAAAATCCCTCATCACTAGAACAATAGCATGTAAAACATAGATTTCTTACTACATGTAATGTTGGAAGAAACCAAGGTCTGTAGAATTACCACACTAGAATTTATAGAGTAATTGTGCCCTCAGTTTTAGCACATGCTCCACTCTTCACCAAAATGGAAAATCATTTTTAGCATTTATTTTTGCTTTGTTTTTAATTTATGGCTGCATTTTCTGCCATTATTTTCAACTTCATTGTGCATAAATGGCTGAAGAAAAAGCATAAATAATCAAGTCTCACAAAGCCTAGCTAATACCTCAGAAACAAATGCAAATGACTTGATCATGCTAATACTGGAGTGGAACCAAAAACCAGTAAATCAGCTAAAACAATGATCTGATCATAACATTTGCCTGCCAGAGTCACGCTCATGTCTGCTGCCATAAAAACAACCTACTAATTTCAATCAGAGGATAGACGACAGAAATGGTACATAGGAAAAATATACACAATTTTGCGTTTTATTCTCCAACCACAGGAGATGAAAGGCAGCTTGCTGAATAAATCCAACCACAGAGCACTGTGATTGAAGATTTGTAACAATAGCATCAGCTCGGCGGGTAGCAGATTACCTGTATCAACCAACCCTCTGGTTTTATTATAAGCGCTTTGAACTCTGAACCTTTCTATGAACTACAGAGCCTTTCAATCTCATTAGATCTGCCACGTTAACCTTTTATATTTGCATTTTTACTTGTTTTTCACCCTTTTCCCCAAAGGCCCAGGTCTTTATCATATAGCCTTAAAATTATCTACCAGGCATAAAATCCCTTTTAAATTGCTTTATACTTTACATCGTTACACAGCTTGCTCTCATTAACAAGTATTACTGATGTTTTGAGGTTATGACTTTCTAATCGGCTTAGTTTGAGCGCTGACAGTCATATACAGTATGAGCTTTATGATTCCCACACAAATCGCAGTACAATCTGGATCACATTTCCAAAATACAACCTTTAATTTTCACAGTGATTTTACACTTCAATGTCATGTCTTCAAAATCTTTATTTAGTAAACCACTCCTTGTTTTCAAAGACTGTTTTCATGTACAAAATGTGTAGAGGAGTGCAAGTAAAAGGTTAATACATTTTAAAATTTTCTGATTCTTATGAATTCTTATGAATACATAATTCTTATGAATACATGCTGAATATCCATAGTATGATATACAGAACATTTTTGCATATATTATGCATATATTACTTTTTTTTAAATGTGCACAGTTCTGTGAAAACAAGCAGATTTGTAAGTGAACTAAATAAGAATGCATTTCACTCATTTATATCACAGTTTATTTGCACATACATAATTTTAGACTTCCAATCACTAAAGGAATTATGCAACAAAAAATAACCTGTGCTGAATGCTGTTTGCAAACTGCACACTTGCTTTTTGCAAGCTGATTCTGAGTGCTTGGTTTTAGAGGATGCTCAAAAGTTCTAGGAGAAAAAAAAATTATACATTATGTTTGTGGATATATGCCTGGTTATAATAGCCTTCACCATAAACATGTCAGAAAATGCACTGTATTAAAAACAGCATTGTAGCTCTACCAACTAAACAATTGCCAAACAGTAGCTACACTGTAAAAAATTACCATGATTTTAACAGTAAAAACTGAAAATACTATGGTAAACACCTTATAAATGGTTAATAGTAAATTGCTGTAAAATTTAAAGGGAAAAACTGTAAACTGATATTCCCAGAATTTCCTGCTTTGCATTTCAGATTTTGTTCAAATTTTTTGTTGTTTCTTCTTGTTTTTTTCTTATCAGTTATGCTTATTAGGGTTGTATGTTACATGTAATGTTGTTAAATTAATGTTTATTGCATATTTCAGTTTAATGAGTCTCATCATGATGGTGTTTAGTATTTGTGTGAATGACACTGAGCACCTTCTATATATGCTCATATTTAAAAGGCTTTGGTTCATCATGTGACTTTCTCATCACCACGTGCATTTGGTGGTTATCAGTGTATTGCAAAGGTAAAAAACAGATTTCAGTACAACAGATTGGTATATTAACAGTTAGGGTCCCAGTTTATATTATATTAAATTAATAAATTTCATACAATGCACTTATTATGTAGTTGCTTTTTTTTACACTGTACTTTCATTAAAAAAAAATAATACCTGTGTGTAATTACATATGTACTTAATTTCTGCAATAATATTTATCATTAGACCATTGACCTATTTCTTACACCTTAACCCACACTTAAACTTCCATACCACCTAAATAGCAGCAAAAGTGTTTTGAAATACATTATGAACACAATAAGTACATTGTGTTTATTTTTTGTACATAGTAGTTTTATGTAAGTACAAGTTCTAAAGAAGGACCGAGTTAGCTTGCAGTTGGTGTTTGTGTAAGACTTTATCACAGAACCAACAGCATGTTGACCCATGAATGCCTTACTCTAAACAAGCTTGGTTTCCGCATGAAGTAACAGCTGAAAAGAGCAACGACGACTTCATTTAAAGACACATAACAGAGCTCTACAACAGTACAGATGTGCAGTGTCTGGTAAAATTGGATTGTGGGTGGTTAGTGAATAACGTTTTGCGCGGAAATACAGCTTGCAAAATTGGCACAGCTGTTTAGTGAATTTCTCTCCTCACAGAGGAGTTTGCCTTAAGTACTTAAAAGTTTGACAAAGTGCTCTCCAAGAGCCAAAGGGAACGCGCAATCTTACTTTCAGTTCCTGCTCTGTGCAATCTCACTGCCTGAACATCAAACTCAAATCATTCCTTCATTTTTGCCAACAATCAAAAAGCCCTAGTGACCCTCTCCAGTCCGCGGTCTCATTCCTTTCCTCCAAATCATCTAAAAAGAGCCAGAGACAAGAAAGGAAGTGGAAAGATGCTGTACTCATCGACTCTCACTCTCACATGAGAACAGATCAGCATCTGGATCTTAGTGGCCCCTGAAGACAACAGGCTTTGATGTGCACTACCTTCCTTTATGTCCAGACCTATCTCACTTCACAGAAAGAGAAAGCGCAAAAAGATTAAATGAAGCACAAAAGAAAAGAGAGGAAGGGAACAAGGGAGATTTTTCTCGTTCTGCGGCACCTTCATCGCAACCAGACATGGTGCCAGAACCTGAGAGGTTTGATCAACGTCCTAACACTTGCTCTCCGAGACCCCCTCCATTCGAATCTTTCCCTGTGCTAGGGAAATCATTTTTCACTGGAGGAAAATTAGTTTTCTCATCACAGAACTTGGCACCAGGCACTTTTAGCGAACGCAATTTTGGAGGAAGGAGGGTGAAGACCCAATATGGATTTCCATAGTGTCCGTAATTCAAACTTGGAAATTCAAAGTTTTACCTTGTGAGGTGCTAAAAATCTGGAGAAATCAGTGTTATTGAATTAGCTGGGCAGTTATCGCTCCTTGTGTGATATAAGATTGAATCTATCCTCAGAAATGGAATTACGAGTAAAAACATTCAAGACGAACATCATTATTTATTCTCACATCATTCCCTTTCTCGTCTTATTTTCCTTCTGTGAAACACAAAAGGAGTTGTGAGGAAGAGTTGCTCTTTTTCAAGCAACAAAAATTGGTGTTGATATTTACTGCCAAGCTCCAAACAGGCTTAAAGTGCACAATAAAAGTGTCAGAACTGTAGTCTATATTACTTGTGCACTGTATTTCATGTCTTCTGAAGTCATACAGTACATACATCTAAGGAATGGAACAAAGTGGAAGCAAATTTTTAACTGATAATCTTTCTTCTTGTATGTTTTACCAAAACAATAGGGGGCAAAGAGTATGTTTCTCCATTGAAACATGTTCCCAGTACTGCCGCTCCCTATACGCAGAGTACGCAATCTGCGTAGGGCACCAACTCCCAGGGGGGGCACCATCCCAATTGCTCCAAAAAAAAAACACCTTTTGTTTTTTAGTAATAATATTATATACACATATATATAAACAAAAATCTAAACATGAACATACATATTATATAGGCTTAATATGATTATATAACAAAAAAAATTATGATGAACGCAGTGCAGAAAAAGCACACGTGACACGCGTTCCCGCATCTGCCCCAGCACCCGCGCTCGCGCTCAACTTGCGTTTGCGGCTGAATACAAATGATCATAATTGATGGAAAACCAGGTTGTTTCAGGGCAAAGACATCAGCGCAACCCAGTGCAGAGAAAGGACAAATAAAAAAGCCCAAGATGAAGCAAGTGTATCAGTTTTAGGTAATATGTTCATAATACTGTGAAACATTTTTGACTGTTGACGTTAGTAGGCTAATATGTTTTTGATTGTCGATAAAAATTTCACCACCAACAACGCATCTGACTTAATATTCCAGTTTCCATGACTTAAAATGTATTATATAAAAACAACGAGGCAATATATGGTATATGGGTTTTATTGTGGTTTCATTCAATAACACTGTTAAAATACATAGCCTAATGTAATACAAAATAAATAATTAACATTACAGCAAGCCACCAAAACAAGTGTGTTGAAAAAGTATAATAACATCAACTAAGAGATATGATACTGCAAGTAGCACAAATATGCAATGAAAAACAAATCTATATGGTGATTGGCCTCGAAAACTTTTGTGGCCAAAAATAGTGTGCTCATAAGCACAGATGGCTGCAAGCAGGACGCATAATAATGGGGAGGCCTGCACCAGCTGAGCAACTGCCATTGCGATGAAAGGGAATTCTAACGGATTGCTTTCTCCAGGTACTATAGACCTCCTTTGTTATTTCAAAGGCATTAGGCATCATAATAAGTCTGCTGCTAATGTGCATCTAAGAGCTCCTGTGAGGAACCCTCCTGTGAGATGAATTCTGTGAAAGTAACAGGTCAGCCAAACAACAAGTTATGCATTTCAGCGAAAACTTCAGGGACCAAAATGAAAATGCACAATATTACACCATAAAAACTGCTAAATGAAATGTAACGCCAGGTCCTCTACAATCACGCCATCAGTCAGGAGCTAATTAAACAGAGCCGGGGGATCTATAAAGAGACCTCAAACCAGCAATGGTTTAGTTCCTTCTCATCCACACACCTTAAGATGTTATTAAATTATGCTTGCAAATGATGTCTGGCTGAAATCCCAGTCACTTACAGAGATGGAAGTGTCATTTTAATCAGTGCTAAGGCCACGGTGGTGGGCATTTTCGAGTTAGGAGAGCTTTTAGGCACTATAGTCACTAATCAGAAAATGCTGTCAATTCTTATTGCATTTAGCTAAAATCTCAAGTCGAAATATTCAGTAATATAAGCATGTGTCGTTATAATTACCAATTACCTTTTGAAGCATTTATTTCAATACTCTCAGGTGCAAGTCAAAGATAATCCTTTGAGAGTGTGGCATATGAACCTCCATAATGAATTAAGAGACCTCACATGAATATTTTTGTATTTAACCATTTAATTAGCAAGTATTTTTTTATTTTTTTAAATAATAATTGATAAGCATACTGTCATAGCTTTAAGACCCAGCTACTGCAGGGTATGTCTGCTTCTTAAATTCTGTGAAGGTAGCATAAACAAAGACCCAAGGCTGATTGAAACAACATCTATATATCAAAATATATCTCAGAGGCATAGGTGGTACACCATGCAAGAGATATATGTGGTAAACTACACTTCAGAAAGAGAAAGCATGGGGGGAAAAAAAAAAAGAATCAGCACTGGGATGCTCCCTGTGGATTCAACACATTCTCAGAATTCTAATTTGGCTTTCACCTCCAGTTTCTGGTAACACTTCTCAGTTTTCAAACACAAACATTCTTCGAAAACGGGAGATTTTGGCTGTGAAATTGAACGGGTCACCTCACCCGCAGTATGGATGGATTCTCCAAGCTTTCGTTCTCCAAGCTTTTCATTTCAATTATCACCCATTCATATGATTCTCATGGTTTCTTTTTCACAACATATAATGCTGAAAACCTGGGAAGAATAGAGGTTGCTTGTGAATTTCTTGAAAAGAATCTGGGGACATCTATTGGATAAACCCCAGTGGGCCACGGCATGCATGCAAAACACAGTTCACACTCATAACAGACACTGCATTTTCAGCATTCTCAAAACAACATGGGAAATAACAGCAATGCTTGGCTAAGCCACTTTGGTTTGGTTCCTTAAGGAAAAAATTAGAAGCATAAAAACGCATATACAGCATTGCTGACTTCCTAAACTGATTAGTGTCTACAAAAAGTCTGAATGTGATTTTTCCAGTTGAAACTTCAGAAATAGTCTCCCCAAAAGTATAAACTATGATGAAACTACATGAGTAAAATAATCTTAAGTTAGTAAAATAGTTCCTCAGGTATGGTTCCCGACCCTCAGGGACCACTGAATGTAATTCCAAGGGAGGACAAAGAGAGGGCACATTGTTCATTCACTTCATGTAGGTGACACACTCTCGTTCGCACATATCATAACATAACATAACTCAATAATTCTTAGACTTCCAGCTGACCCTGGAGTGAACAGGGTTGGAATGACCCATTTCACTGTCCGAAATGAAGGTGGTCAAGTTACTATGTTTATCTTCTGGGCAAATCAGCCATATTTGTGCAAAAAAAGGTTACCAAATACTTATAGAAACAAAAACAAATGAGATCTGCAAAACATCAGATGAATTACTATTACTGCAAATCTGAGGACAGTTATACGATCACCCGACAAGGTTATTTATATAAAACGCATCTGGTTAAACATTCCTCTGCTTGCTTTCCTTTTTTTCCCCTCAGACTGCTTGTTTAAACCACCCCCTAATCTGCTTCATTAAACGCCTTCTAAGCATCTATATCTCAGATTAATTAACATGAAGCACAGAAACTAATTACATTTATCATTTAGAAACCACACATAAAAAACTAATCATATTTCATTGTTATTTATTTACTTATGAATGAGTGTAGAACTGTAGATCAGAACTAAGTAAATTTACATAGATTTGTCTGTAATTTATTACTTGGGACTTCTTTGGACTTTCTATTGTTGATAATAACTTACCATGCTTATTAGGAACCTCCAGAAATATGACATACATGACCCTCCAATCAGCTCTTATTCACATTAAGCAAGTGACCTTGTGGAAAACAGGCCAAGCTGAAAATACATGTGTGATTTTTTTGCATCATGTACAACACTCTTAATTTTAAATGACAGCCTGTCACACTTTAGCGAGGAGGACTGTGACCAGCACATAATCAACACTCTCTTCATATATTAACAAGATCAAAATACTGTCGAATTTTTTTCACAGTTTTGAACACAGAAGAGAGCCATTATTTGTTATAATTTGGTAGGAAAATCCACTAGTGTATCCGATTGTTTTTAGACAGAATAGTCCAAACACAATAAAAAAATATGCTAAGTGTTCCACCAAAAAAAGCCATTTTCCTTGTTGAATTCGCAGCAGGTTGTCCTTCTATAAAAGGAACACAATACAATTGCAAAGTATCCGAACTGCAGGCGCTGCGATTCTCTTTCACTACATCCTCCTATTCTCACTCTCATGTGTGGTTTTTGCAATCCATCCATAGTTTCCCTGGACCGCTTCCTAGCTTTGGTTTTGTTAGCTAATCTGGTGCAAGGAAGGCAAAGTTTAGCGGAACAATACGGCATTGTACATCATCTGAGAGAAGAGATTAATGGGAAAGAGGCTGGTGAAGCTGCAACCGAGATAAAGAATTAGCAAATGAAGCTGCCGTTTCTTTTTTTTGCCTTCCTCTACTGACTCCGGCTCATCCTTCACGGTAATTTGATTGAGAATGCTCCATGCATACTACAAGACCTACGCTATCTGCTCTACAGGGGAAAGTCTTGTTCCCAGAAATAACAATTCATCTTCAGGATCCCTGCCTCAGCATATATCATCGACTTGAGGCTCATCATCGTTATTTTACATCAAAGTAAGCTGATACATGGGTGACAGCAAGCGAGGCAGGAGAAAAAGACGAAGGAGAACGAGGCGAAGCACTTAACAATCCCGGGTCGTGTTCCCACACCCCAATTAATGCGGTGCAAGAAGGACGCCCGCATTCCTTTCTCTAAACAGACGAAAACAGGATTGATGACAAAGCCTCCTGTGCATAACTCACGGCCTGACGTGGAAGAGGAGAGTGGGACGGAGAAAGAAAGACGGAAAGAATGGGAGCGAGGAGAATTAGGGAGAATGACGGATTGAGACGGAGGGTCCGTTTTTCTCTGAGTCTCCCTGGCAGCAATCTTACATTTGTATCCATTGGCTACCGGTGAAAAGGGAGTGAAATATCACCTGTCACCCAATCAGAGTGCAGCACTCATTTCCCAGTGACACTTTAACAACAGATGCCATCCACCATTAATATGTCATTGATAAATCAGAGTAGCAATTGCCCTGGACTCCAAAATATTAAGGTTTCAAAAAAAGTGGATTATGTAGAAAGCGATCCTGAGCTGTATAGTTTTTCCTCATTATTCTAAAAAAACAGGAATCAAAATTGATAGTTAAGACAAATGTTACAAAAGATTTCTATTTCTTTTAAACTTTGTGTCTCATTGTGGTTGAGAATATAAACCATTATCAGATAGTTTCTTTCCTTCAGATATCAATATGGTGACATGCATGTAAAATATTCCTTGCGTTAAGCCATGTCTTGTTTTTTTGTGCTAGGTTAAGTTTCACTATAGGAGATTATTAGGGGAGGCAGGAGATCTCGCGAGATGCGATGTGTGTCGCGAGAACTTGGCGATATCCTCATGATAGTGGTATGATGCGGCGCAACAAATCTCTGATAGAAAACTGCTTCCGCGTTCTATTTATGACATGCTGAAACAAATTCCAAATGGTTTTCAATGGTCGCTTTATCGCGTCCAGTGTAGGCAGACTTAAACCTTTCACACCTGAGTTTAAAATATTTTAGCTGATAAACTATAAATGTATGCTTTTGCTAGTACCTAAAACGAGCAGTATACGGTTCAAAACACTGCATCTTTGTGATAATATGACAAGCGCTCAGCACGTCCGATCTGGCTCTGCGCCAGCAAAAGCGCGAGAGCAAACTTGAATTCAGCAGTTGATGACGTGTGGCACTGAACGTTCTAATCACACCGGTGTGATCGTTACTCTACAGGGACCAGCCAAGCCTGATCACACCGGTGTGATTGTACCCGCGAAAGGGTTAAGGCCGCGTCCACACAGCTTTCAAAGTGTACTCAATCACGGATTAGTGCGGACGGACGAGCTCGATACATGCCCAGTGCCACCAGTTGTCTCGCACTATTTCAGCATTCTTCTCGCGCATACAGTCCGTTGTACGCGGACAGTCCGTACGGTCTCAAAAAATTACCTGCATGCAGACAGGGTGCGCGAGCGTCCGCGAGCCCTCCTGATGACGAAAATTATGTAATGCAGATGGCCGAAGTATACTTTGGCCTTTAAGCTGGCGCAGCGTTTGCTGTAGGCAAGTTTGTTTTGGTA
>JAUMHE010000043.1:14864483-14876831 GCA_032359235.1 Enteromius mattozi | reverse complement strand
CAAAAAAAAAAGTCTGTCCTTTCAGATTTGCCTTCTAGCATTTTAATTCCAATTTACAAGGTCATCAACCAATCATTCAATCAGTCAATCAATCATTCACAACAAGATCAATAATATGCAATTTAGAAAAATTCTACTTTAAAGTATAACTTATACACTTGATTAACATACTGCAAAGATAATCAGTCAACACCGCTACTTAGTGGTGATGCTGTAAAAAAGGCATGTTGTCAGCTAAAAGATTTCCAAAGGTATGAACAACAAATCTTTATCAGCTGCACCATACACAGCATGCTTTTTAAGTGCAAGCTGCAAAAAATAAATATATAAAAGCAAGTAAAGTGCTTTTTTCCAAGGCTGTCAGAAAGGAGATTAATTCTAGCCATTGTCATTTAATGAGCTGTAGAGAGTTACCTGTCACAATGCTTCCACACATTCCTGTTTGTGTAAAAAAAGAAAAAAAAATCACTTTATTTAATTACTTTGCATCTGTCAAGCCAGCACCCTCTACACATCCTGCCACCTCATCTGAACAACTCGCACTTGAAAACCAGTGAGTCGGAATCTGTCTTACATAAACAACACGCAACTCATAAAGCTGCGCTGTCATTCTTTGCTCCGTGAGAGGTGATTGACGCTCTAAGTGTTGACTCCTTCTCTTCGAAAGCCAAAGCACTCAATGTACGAGTCATTTTTCAAGACTGGACGGTTTGTTGAACATTCGGCCATGGAAAGGGCGACAAGATCCACTTATACAAGGGCTGTGTGTCACCTCCACAATGGAGATAGAGGCAGGAAGCGCACTTGGAAATAACAGGAAGGTCAGGCGGATCTATCTCCATAACAGTGCGGAAGGCATTGACTAAATCTCTTTTATATGATCACTATGCTGCAATACACATAAAATCTCACACTCAACCACTCTCACTTACACACAGAGGAATAAAGAAACACTACACTGAAGAACCAAGTCATTGTTGGCCATCCAGTGCTATAAATTTTAGAATAATCCTGGATGTTCTGGAGGAAGCTTGTTTGTTTCACTGGAATAGACTCAATATATGTGTTGATGATGTATTATATATATATATATATATATGCATACATACATACATACAGTACTGTGCAAAAGTCTTAGGCCACTAGTATTTTCACCAGCAAAAAATGGTTTTAAGTCGGTTATTTCTATCTTGTCAGTTGGAAATATCAGTTTACATTTCCAAACATTATTTTTGTCATTAATTGTAATAATGCAGTGACATTATTGTCTGCACAAAGAGTCTGACAACAGCCAGTGCTTCACACGGAGATCTGATCTGATCATCATCCAGTCTGTCTGGAATGACACGAAGTAACAGAACAAACTGAGACAGACTAAATCCAGAAGAACTGTGGCAACGCCTCCAAGATGAAGAAAAAGACCTACCTGGAAACCTACCTGAGAAACTATGGGCAAGTGTACCTCAGAACAGAAGCTGTTTTACCAAAAGCTGTAATACCAATATTTATTTGATTTAGTTAATTGAAGTTAATTGATAAATTATTTTTGAAAGCATCCTTATTTTACAGCATTTTTACATGAGTGTCTAAAACTTTGAACAGTACTGTAGCTTTCCAGGTAGGTTTTTTTGAAGCATCTTGGAGATGTTGCCACAGTTCTTCTGGATTTATATATATATTCTGAAGTGCTACATGCTTCAAAATGAACCATAATACTGTGTTGGAACATATTGAAGGGATTGTCTTAAAAGGTTAAAAGGGATTGTTTTAAAATGGCTAATTATATATATATATATATATATATATATATATATATATACACATACATGATTTATATATAGCCATAGACATTTAATTGCAATAGCAATAATATAATACAATAACATATAGCAATAATTTATGTTCAGTGTACTGTGTTCCAAATAATAGTACACAAATAATAGTACAATTATAATGGACAATGTATAAATCAGTAAAACAATTGTGTTGCCCCAAAGGGGTTATTGCTATTTCAATACATACATGGAAAAGTTGGATGGAAAAACTGATCCTACAAAAAAAATTCTGATTTTTTTTTTGAATACAAGACACATGAAACAAGCACAGTGCAAGACAACTGGTTGTCAGAGACAATGGCCTCATATGCCTGAATACCATGACAAACCAGTCAGAATTGAGTATTCCAGAGCAATGTGTAATAATTTTGTAAAGTTATATACCTGCATAAGGGACAGGGGCATCTTTGTCCAGTGCGACCAGAGGAGGGTCGAGCAGTACCGTGTCCATGTTTTCAGTGATGACACCATGGTAGGATGTCTCGATCCATGGTTTGTGCTTATTCACTACAAAGAAAAGAAATAGAGAGAAGAGAAAGAGAGAAAAAAAAAAGAGAATTGAAATTCAGAACTAGAAGTCAAGTTTTCAGCAAACATCTGGTAAATAAGAATAAAAAAAGTCAGAGTCAGAGTTTTTTCTATGTTTGCATGCAAAGAATGGCTAATAATGGCGATCGATACAAGTCCAATAAGCATGAGCTGTACGCCCAATTTCCCAGTTGGCAGCATCCCTGTCTCTTACAACACGTATCCAGGGAAACACCCTCATTTATCTGATCCTGGCGTGCTCTGTTGTTCCTGCTTTTTTTTCTTTTTTCGTGGCTGCTGTATAACAAGAGATACCAAAACAAGATGCTAATCAATGGATGACACAAATGCAATCTTCTACCCAGTGAAAGGAAAACATCCCAGCAAGAGTCTTTGTGCATTAAACAGCTTGTACCTAAGCAGTGTTTACAATTCTCAGAAAAATGTACATGCTATTGCCTCACTAAACCCTCAGTACACAATTAACGCCATGTCTGATAAGGTACAGTAAAAGAACTCTACGGATTTATAAGGTTAATTAAAACATAACAATGACAAGGAGGAGTATTTTATTAGCACCTGAAGATTTAAAAAAAGTTACTTAGATGCAATGTAGTTTTAAATCTTCCTTACATTCAGAATGAAGGCAAAGGGAAAAAACAAAGCAAAGTTTTTGTATTTCGCTGCATTCCAAAAGTCAAGTCTGTTTAATTCAGACTTCTGAAATAGTATCACGTGAATGACCAATGAAAGAACGATATGACCTGAGATATATATATATTTTTTTACGTTATTGTTTTAACTGTTCCACAGTTTCTTTTTTTTAACCACAGGAACATCAGCTACTCACACTGAATGGGGGGCTTAGGGCTAAGCTGTTTTAACTTTGCGATTACCCAGAACACCTTTTGCAAATCCATAGCAACCACCCTGGCACACCACTCAGCACTTAGAGAATTAAAAAAAAAAATACATATTTTATTTTATGTCATATACCATTATTTTATGGCATAATTTCCCAGGTATTTGGTGGAAGTGTTGGAAAAACAAAACATCAATGTGGTTGATGAAAAGCAACATGTTAACAGAAAAGAAAATGCTTTACTTGATTTGACCCTCGTGTAATCAGAAATCCTCCCCCGGCTTGAGTTAATGGAGTTTTAGATTTTATTACTGGCTATTCAGTAACCCCTCACGTGGCTCAGTTCGAGATCCACCAAAGCAATTAACAAAAGAGTAAATTAAACCATTTCACACTTGTGGACGACATTCTACATAGCCAAGTCTGAGAAAAAGTCCTTCTAAAAACCTTGGAGTGTCCTCATAACCCATAAGTAATCTCAGACAGGGAACAAATCACCAAATTCAGATGGCCAATGATGATTAAACCAGCTGCCAATGTCATTTTCAAAGACTACAATCTTGCTTTCAATGAGTTTGTGCCATTTATCTCTTTCTCTCACTCTCTATTTAACTGAGATGCGCTTACATGGACAAAACTACATGTTCTTTCAAACATGCCTCAATGTATTTAAAAAGAAACTCACTTTAAAAAAAAAAAAGAATCACGACCACTTGCAAGCATTTCAGCTTGTTTTCTCACTTGAAAGTGGCTATTTGGACAGACACAGACAAATAGCCGGATTATATTTATCTAGCTGTGTTATTCATACAAAGACACCTACCTCAAGCTCAAGAGAGGTAAATAAATGTGTGCTGCAGATGTACGGACTAAGAGGTCAGTCTAATATTCCCATTCTCCAGAAAATGAATAAAAATGTATGCAAAAGGCTTTCATTAAGGCTACGCAGCTCGCATGGCACCTCAATGCACTAATAAAAGCCTGATTCATTAGGTAAATATTTATTCTAGCATTTCATGTGTGAAATGTCACAGACTGATAAAAAAAACATGTGGCTGTCATCATGTACACAAGATACAGTAAATAACTGTAATTTGGATCAGGTACTTTCTATTATAATAATACATCTTTTCAGGCTCTAGTCACTGCAAATTCACATCGAACTCTCTCGTTCTCGCTTCCTCTCTCTCTAATAAGGTTAGTGGTGTCACTAAGAGCAATATGCCTTCTCCGTAATCCCTGAGCTATTACCCATGAGATGTCTGCAGCCATTATACAGCATTAGAGCTCCGTGATGGAAGCTAATTCAATGTGGACTTTTCTCTTGCATCCGCTCCCCTGCACTAGAGAGCTCTGCCTCACACACAGCCAACAAAACACAAGATATAATGGTAAATGCGTAAGTGTAAATGTACACCAAAATACACCTCGCATTTACTGTACCATTAAGGAATACAACCACTGACAACTGTGTGGCCAGATGGACACTCTTACAGTGTTAGTGAAACTTTTTGGACATTAAAATGCTTTAGAGTACTATAAAAAAAACTTCTAAATACTTTAAAATAATACTAATTATTATTAGCAGCAGTACCAAAATTACGCTTTACTTATGAAAAGTAAATAAAAACAAATTAAAAACCAATTATGAATAAAGGAAACCATGCAAGTAAATGAAAAAATTAATTTTTAAAAAGTTCAATATATTATTAAAATAGCATAAAAATAAACAAAATTTTATATATATATATATATATATATATATATATAGCAGGTATGAGTACTGTGTATATTCATTTTGTGTATATAAATACATATTAAACACAACATATTTTTCTTCAATACATACATGCACGTGTTTATACACAATATATACACAAACACAAATATACACAATATACACACATATTTAATGCAAACAAAAACATTAAAGGGTTAGTTCACCCAAAAAATGAAAATTCTGTCATTAATTACTCGCCCTCATGTCGTTCCAAACCCATAAGATGTTCATCTTTGGAACACGAATTAAGATATTTTTGATGATATCAGAGAGCCATCTGACCCTCCATAAACAGCAACACAACTGAAATTATCCCAGATCCAGAAACATAGCAAAAACACTGGTAAAAAAGTCCATTTGACATCAGTGGACTTCACTTTTGCGATGCTAGGAGAAAACTTTTTTAGAAATTATCTCAATGCACTGCATATGCAAGCTTTGACGTAATCAGCCTTGTTTACATCCGGGTGAAAGCATGCGCATGTGCGAAATCTGCGGTTGTTTACGCTTAGAGCAAAGCATACACTTACGCAGTAATATTCTCTAAAATGGCGGAAGACTTAAGTCATAGGAGAAGAATGGTTGAGTAAATTATGTTATTTTCATTTTTTGTGCGCAAAAAAAGTATTCTCATAGTGTCGCAAAACTGAAGTTGATCCACTGATGTCACATGGACTTTTTACCTGTGTTTTTACCACATTTTTGGACCTGGAATGGAGGGTCAGATGGCTCTCTGATATCATCAAAATTATCTTAATTTGTGTTCCAAAGATGAACGAAGGTCAAATAAGTTTGGAATGACACGAGGTTGAGTAATTAATGACAGAATTTTTTTGTTTGTTTTTTTTTTTGGGGGGGGGGGGTGTGAACTAACCCGTAAAAAAAAAAAAATCATCATTTGACTGCACTAGTAAAAACACAAAAATAATTTATATTTATTTGATAAATAATTTTTGAGAAGAAAAAAAAAATCACCCTGCAGTCGGTTCACCTACCTGCCTGTGAGCACCATCCAAATAAACTGAATTGAATTAAAGCAGGTGAGCCCAGAGCGAGGGAGGTAGAAAATTCAGGTCGGGTCTCACAAGAGGACAAGAAAGGGGCTATTATAGAATCAATTATTTATTCAGCTTGATATATAATTATTCCAGCATTTCAAGCACCTGATAAAATGTTGCCGGGGGAGGGAAGTGAACGTTTGCAAATCTACTCTGACCCTTCTTCAACCTGCTATAATGAAAATCCCAGTCAGCATTCCAACGGTAATTAAACTTGGGGACAGCCTGCAGAATTGACGGTGAATTTTACTGCTCTCCCAGTGTCACGCAACAAGCTATTAATTTCTGACCGGTCAACACCGTAACATTACATTCGGCTCATAACATTGGAATTAAACAATAATCGAAACATGCGTGCAGGACCCAGAGGAAAAAGAAAGCTCCAAAGCCAGACACCAGCAGAGAATGACTAAAAAGAGAGAGAGGAGACCAGTGATATTTAGGAATACGTATCGCAGCTTGCGTTACAGTGCCAATTTAGCATGTACAGTTTTTGTGTACATGTTGTAAACAACAAAAATGCAGTTAAGGCCAGCTAATGGACCTTAGCAGAAAAAACAAGTCTTCTTAAGGCTCATTCACCCTCTTCAATAAGAGCATCCTGTTCATAACAAGCCTCCGCTACGCTAGAGGATAAAGAAGCCATTAGCCAAATGGCTGGTAAACACGATCTGTGATGGCCGTTGTCTTGAGACAAAGACTTCAACTCAATCAAAGTCAAGAGAGTCAAAGATCAACCCCAGGCCGGCTAGCATCATCTGCTAGAGCCAATGAGGATATTAGCAGAAAATTGTTAATTAACATCCCTTGCACTGTGCAAATGACCAATACATAACACTCTGTATTGGAAAAAAAGTATAGAAATGACTATCAGGAAGGCAGTAATTAGCCACAATGACTTAGCATAATCCAATATTAGCAGGAAGGAGTTTTCTGGTAAGGGCCGAAGGGTAATTTTCAAATACATTAAGCTCAACCAAGCTGCATCCCACACGTCCACAGAGACACACATCTTACGCTTGCATCACTCGTCTTTAATGCTTATTAATGAGGTCATAATCTTAGCTTTTTCTACAGCGAGCAGTCAGATTTGCAGGTCTTCTGAGATTTCTCATATAGGGGGCCCAGTTGACTAAATTAGCTTTTATCATGGTATTTTATAGCATAGCCATTAAAAAATGTTTGCATATTGAGGACTGCTTGAGTTAATTAATGAATGAACAGATCGTTATGACTGTGTGGCGTCAGTGTTGGACATCTGGAAAGCATCGTAAAAGGGTGTTGGGTATTGCGGAGGGAGCAGAACGGTGGATTTTATGGTGACCTCTGTAAAGGGGGTCAAAGAGTCGAATGGATTTTAATGCCTTGTATGCTGGGTGGTGGTTTCAGTTGCTTTGGCTAACCTGCATCTCTCCATTAAAAGCGATATATTGTAAAAATGGCTGTGGCAGCAAGTCCTTCTTTTTTTTCTGTGGTTAAAATGTCATAGCCGTTGCCTGGCAGTGCGCAGCACATTCTCCAAGATGCTAGAGATGACAAGTTTGAGACCAGCTTGTGTCATTTGCCAATCATGCCTCCCTTCCTCACACTACAGTATTTCCTGTCAACTCTACATGATCAAAAGTGATAAACAAGGCCAAAAATAGATAACTCTGAAAGGAACAATGGCTGATTTGTAATGTGCCTTAAGCCCTGTTCACACTGAAAGATGCACGTATTTGTCTCTGACAGTTGGGATGCCAGGTTTTCTCACTTTTGTTGTTCATCAACACTTAAGAATGACATTAGTAGATTCTATGTCGTTGCTACGAATACATTTTCTAAATGAAAAATATTATATATAGATGTAATTGGTGCATAAAATGCATATCAAAGATACAGCATTGTGTCAACAGGGCTTTAGTTTCTATTTATCCCTAATACCGACTCCATTTAAAGCAATCTGTTTGTGCAATCAAGCAATCAATTCCAAAAATGTGTAAAAACTTTTTTTAAAAGTTTGAGGTAAATAATATATTTTTAAAAAGAAGATGCATTAAATTGATCAGAAGTGACAGTAAATATATTTTTAAATATTTAACAGATTCTTTTTTTTTAAGAAATTCTCTTTTAAACTTTCCAAATGAAACAAGCATTAAGGTTTCCACAAAAATAATGCTTCTTGAGCACCAGATCAGTATATCAAGATGATTACACGTGACACTGAATACTGCTGGAAATTCAATTATACCATCACATTTTAAAAACATATTTTAAAATCCAGTAATATTTCACAATATGACTGTTTCACAGTCACTTCCACCATAATATGAAGTGATAATGTGAAAATTCAAGTAAAAGAGGTGCTTCAGTAAAGTAAAAAATAAGCAATGAACGAACTTTAAAAAGTGTCTTGATCTCTCGTATAAGCAATTTTTCCACATGATTATTTAAAAACAATTAATCTCATTCTCCATCACTTTAAATTACTTAAAAAATCTTCTAAGGCCTTCATGGACATTTTCATAACCAAAACTGGCAATGAACAAACTTTCACACAAATGACAATCCACACAGGTGACGTGTCTTGAATCTGCCATTGCTGTGGAAGGCGTTCAGGCTGATTTACAGCTAAATTTCCCCATAATATGCATTAATAATCCCTGACACAAACGACTGAAAGACAGCAGAGGTTTATAAATGTCCTTGATTCTACGAACACACTGATATAAATGACTCGTTCCCTTGTGTACATAAATTCTGCGAATCAACTTACTTAGGTCACCAGCCATGAATATAAATTTGTTTGATTAGACTCTCAACAAACATTGAAGCGAATATCTTTTGTAATGGAGGAGTTCTCCGCACTGGCATTTGCTACTGTCAGCCTGGCATCGATACCCCAGAGGACTCGCAAATGTCAATTGTCTGTAATTAGAAAGCTGGCATATTCATTCACGAGGCTTTGTTTCCTTGTCACGGAATCCGGGTCCTTATGGTCTTTTCATTAGCCATATTGTTTATCAGCTATATGTGTGTGTGTGTGTCTATACCGCTTGAGACACAATCAACCCTTACAAAAAGAGCCGGTTTGATTACACACCGTGTGAAGTCACTTAAATTACGAGTCATTGTTAGAAACAGAGAACTGATTGAGGTGGAGAGATGAAGGGTTTTAGGAGAACTTCAGAGGGAGGCGAATGAAAGCAAGGAGCGAAGAGTACAATGATGTCCTCACTGACACGGGTGCCAGAGGCTGAGCAAGAGAGAGGGCAAGGCTCAACTCTCCATCTTCTCCGGATTAAAATTAAAAGGGCCTGCTAGTTCATCTTCTGTCTGTGGGAGATCTGGACGCTTGAGTGGCTCTCAGCATCTCTGGGCGTTTTGAGGAGACGAAAATTAAAATTGATGCTAGGGCTACAGCTCCTTGTCTCCCTCCCTGCACTTTACAGGACGTCTGCTGTGCCCACATTCCCATGCCTTTTATCTACCCTAGCAAACGAGGCTGTGCTAAATCTACATATTTCCAATGAGCAGTCGGTGGGTTGTCAACTAGACTTAAAGGGTTATTTCATCCAAAAATTAAATAATTTCTGCCATTGTTTGCTCGTTTTTAAACTTGTATGACCTTCTTTCGTCTTTTGAACACAAAATAAATCTTGAAGAGCATTTCAGCTGTTTTTGTTCTTACAAAGAAAGTCAGTGTTCCTTTGGACACCACTGATTTTCATTGTATAGACCAAAAAACACTCAAACTACCATCTTTTGTGTGCCATAGAAGAAAGAAACTGAAACAGTTTGAAAAGACATTGGTGAACTGGCCATTTACAGGGGTCATATTTTGTCTGTTTTTACAACCGGCTATGTAAGTCTCAAGTGCCTCAAGAATATGTCTGTGAAGTTTCAGCTTAAAATACACCACAGAACATTTATTGTTCCATAATTTATTTTTGGAAGGAATAAAAACATGCTGTTTTCATGTGTGTCTCTTTAAATGCAAATGAGCTGCTGCAGTGTAGAGGCCCATTCACACCAAGCATGATAAATATAAAGACAACGATTAAGATATAGTTCTTTGGATATTAGTTTTCAATTTTAATAAATAGCAGAGTCCACACCACAACGATAATGATAAATATGGTATGGACACTAATATTGTTATCATGCTTGGTGTGAATGGGCCTTTAGGCATGTGACACTGAAAAAATGGCAAATATACAGTACTTTGTCCAGATTTTCTTCATACAACCCATTATCATAATGAACAGAACAAACTTTTTAATGGAATGAAGTAACCAAATGTAGTACCTATCAGATGGCATGCGATTGTTGATGCAGTTTAAGACTTAAAATAGGTCAGAAAATTGAGAACGGTTGCCAAACACTGTGAAAACAGTCCTCATAAAAGGCAAGACCTGTGCATCTTGCATAATATTACTCACAGCAGGCAACTTGTAGTCTGTAATTTTCTTGTTTATAATTGAATTTGTTACACAAACTGTGTTTTGATGGCTGTAAAAGAACTGCAGCTTCTCAGATAAAGTTTACCATGTTGACAGCACACTAAAAACCTCTCAAAATTAATCCTCTTTAAAGCACTGCTGCAAAAAAGTAGTCAATAGTAGTCAATGTTAAGAACCCATCTACATGCTCAGATGACCTAAAAGTCAGATGACTAGTTGACCATCTTGAACACCCAGTGAGCTACAGCTACAAAAATTGTTCAAATCTGAAGGCGTAAAAGACAGAGACAGACAAAGAGAAAAACTCTCAGAGCGATATAGAGAGGAGCGGTGAGAGTCTACCTGAAAGACATCCTTCAAGGCTGTGGAATACAATACCAACGTAAACGTGCATCTGTAAAATCACCATGGGAACTGACACTTTTAACTGGTGTCTGTCAATAGACACTTTATCAGAAAAGCTTCCTATTAGGTTGGGAAAGCAACACTCTGGGGGTGAAAAAGAGGCTGAGTAAAGTTAAAAAGGCTTTCTAGAACCCTTGAAGCAACGGTACTCAATATTGTATTCAATTAATTTAGTTTTCTGATGAAAAATAGCTGTAAAAGACAGACCTTAAGTTTCTTGCCTGGAAGTTGTAATATGTATTATCTGCATGTGAAATATGAATTATAAACAGGTTAAGAAAGACATTACAGTTTAAGAGGCTGGGGACGGTAAGATTTCTTTTGAAAGATATAAATGCTTTTATTCAGCAAGAATGTGTTAAATTAATGAAAAGTGCAAGTAAATTCATGTAAATTCATTAAATCCATCAAAAAAAAAAAAAAAGTACTAGTTTCCACAAAAATATTAAGCAGAATATTTATAAAAATAATAATAGAAAATGTCTCTTAAGTAGCAATTCATCATTCTAGAATGATTTCTGAATGATCATGTGACATGGAAGACTGGAGTTTGGCTGATCATTTTTTTCTTTTTAGAAAACATAAGATTTCATTATATTTTGTCCTAAAATAGAAGAAGATATAGAGATAGAAGATATAGAAATAGAAGAGTTATTTGAAATTGTAATAATATTTCACAAATCCACTTTTTTAATGTATTTGTGTAAGAGACTTTTCAAAAACATTCTTTACAAATATATGCACTGGAACCATTACATTCATAAAATAAAAAACAATTCTACAAATAAAACAGATTGATATAACAACAAACAAGCATTTAATGTACTGGGTCATCCAATAAATCATTTTTATTTAATTATAAACCTTTCTAAGGGTATGGAAGATCATTTCTGTTTCACAGTAAATAATACTATGACATAATTAGCTGACAAAAGTTGCAATAATAATAAATGCATTTACAACTGTGTATTCATTTCTGTTTAGCTAAAAATAAAGTTTAAAAAAATGCATAAACATGCTTTCATAGTGTTGTAATTGTGATTTAATAATATAACATTTTTATCGGTGTCGACTTTTAGTATATTTTATTGTTTGTCACCATTTTTTATGACAACATTGCATGTGAGAAGTGCAAGTAGTGTGTTGTGTGTGTGTGTGTGCGATTGCATATGCTCAAATGAAATGGGGCATTATCTACATTTGCATTACATCTATTCACTCACAAGACATTTTTATCCAAAGCTACTTAAAAGTGAGAAAGGCTATGTCTCAAACTGTTATTATCATCTACTGAAGGCAATTTGCACCACCTGCCAGCAAAAGATACAACCAAATTTACAGTAAATATCGGCCCTATAATCAACAATCAACACATTCCCAATGTGTCATACTTATGACTCACAACACAACAAATTATATATTCCACTAGAAAACTGCC